>JXCR01137730.1:9667-79613 GCA_002079205.1 Phalaenopsis hybrid cultivar | reverse complement strand
TATATATATATATATATATATATATATATATATATATATATATATATACATATATATATATATATAAGAATTTAATACATAGTTTTACATTGAGTAGAAAAATTCACCATTAATAAAATTAGTCATGGAAAAAGACAAGTTGATGTCTCATAATTTAAGAGTATTTTGTTTTAAAGAATATCTTGGAAATTTTCTTTCTCCAAAATAAATTTCAATCAAACTTTTGTAGATGGAGCGACTTATGGAATCGACATGTTCATTTATTTCTCCCTTTTCAAATCTCTCTCACCCAAGTACCTAATAATATATATACTAATAAATGTAACTCAGCATCAACCTCTGTCATACTTTTTTTTTTTGTCATGAAAAATACTGAGATTTAAGATATTTATTTGACCACTATTTTAACTTTTTTAGTCGAATATTTATTGAAAATATAAGTATTTCTTGTATGACTAATACCGGTAAATTAATTTTATATGGTCACGAATTAAATTTTTTGTCGCATTACTATAATCAAATTTTCTCAATTAATAGGAAAAAAAAGATGGAAAGTGTGACTAAAGAGTTTCAGTTATTTTATCCAACATGTTTTAGAGTGCTTTAAAAATAATATTTAATGACATTTTAAGAAAAAATTAAATTGATTTAATTTTAAATTATTGGTTATATATATTTGGTGCATCACATTTTATAAATATATTCTCTCCTTTGATCGCCAAGATAGTTAGAATAACAAAAAAAATTATTGCGTCACGAGATAACTAATGCCAAAAAAAAAGACAAAAAAATTAAAATAAAGCTCCGTATCATTTTTCTGTTTTACTTTCTTGNTCGCATTACTATAATCAAATTTTCTCAATTAATAGGAAAAAAAAGATGGAAAGTGTGACTAAAGAGTTTCAGAGTGCTTTAAAAATAATATTTAATGACATTTTAAGAAAAATTTAAATTGATTTAATTTTAAATTATTGGTTATATATATTTGGTGCATCACATTTTATAAATATATTCTCTCCTTTGATCGCCAAGATAGTTAGAATAACAAAAAAATTATTGCGTCACGAGATAACTAATGCCAAAAAAAAGACAAAAAAAAAAAAAAATAAAGCTCCGTATCATTTTTTTGTTTTACTTTCTTATTGGTTTTTAATAGTCATTGAGCACGTACAAACATCCTAAAGTCTCCAAAAAGTAAAAATGTAATCAAGATAAATCCAATTTGTAATCTATAATTAAGTTAATTACATATATATTACTGTTCGATATGCAATTTCTTTATAATATTAATTTTTTAAAAAGTAATTAAGGAACCAAAAATGATATAATTGTTTAACTAAATTTAAAGATGAAATTGAAAAATAATAAAATTTCAACTCCCAATTTAAANAAAATGATATAATTGTTTAACTAAATTTAAAGATGAAATTGAAAAATAATAAAATTTCAACTCCCAATTTAATTTGAACTTTTAGGTACTAAGTGCTAATTAAAATAATAACATGTCACGATGATCAGTAAGAGTAGACATATTGATGACGCAAACTCATTTAAATATATATAAGCCAGGTATAATTGATATATAAAACATCTTTCGAGTCAAATAAGTTTAAGGAATATTTTTTCGACTTCAATGTATAAATAATATAATCGTAAAGAATAATTTAGTGGCAAATAACTAAGTCATAGTCCCAACTTTTTTATTTTAGCCGCATGATGTCACTGCATAGGTTCTGTGTTTTTAAGAAAATGTTATTTTGTAGGTTTTCATCTCTACCGAAGTCTATACATTTGGATGGATTTGAATAGATTTTTATTAAGATTTTTATAAAATTGATCGAAATTTTTTATTTTGGTTGATTCGATTAATTTAAATTGTTTCTGTTTTTAATTAAAAATTAAGTGAAAGAAATAAAAGGAGCAATTTACACACTCTTTATAATTTTTGGTTAAATCACTTGTCGCAACTTCGTTATAACCTTTGGAAATGATCAACTTTTTTCACTATTAATATATGATAAAATAAAATAAATCCATGGGATAAAAATATTTTCAAGTAAAATATAAATAAGTTACACATGAAAGCCCTCTTCTCAAGAAGTTGTTGATAAAAAAACAAATGAAATTTGGCTAAGAGTTTATGTGAGCAAAGTTGACTTGCGAAATTCCACCTGAATTGAGTTGTGAGCTAGGGTTATGAGTGTAGGGTATCCACCTGAATAACTCCTAAAAAGCTTACGAGGACTTTATTGAGTTGTGAGTGTTGGCATCACTTTTTGAGGTCATGAGTGTAGGGTATCCACCTGAATAACTCGAGATACGTTTTTGGTTCATCCGTAGCATCCCTTAGCTCAAGCACCCATCCAAAACTCTCTAACACTTGTTCAAAGCAAAGAGCTAGGGTTGGCAGTGATTCAACCTTACCTAGGAGAACCTGCCATCGAACATGCTTAATCAAGTCACATGACGTACTTGATGACCATTTTGGGCTTATAAGCTACCGTACATCCTTTTTGGAGCCTCCCGTGACCAAGGGAAGTCATGGAGTCCTCTTATGCCCACAATAGGGAAATTAAGAGTTTGGGATGCCTTCCACGCCTCTTAGCTAGGAACGACCATTGGCGGCAATTTCCCCATTGAATGGCCTATCAAAATTCTTGATTTCAAAGTTATGGGACTACAATTCATTCTTATGGTGTCTTTTTTTAGCTTACAAATCAAAGTAAAACTACAACGGGCTATCTCAATGTAAATCAAGGTTTTGCAGCTAACTAGCATCTATACGCCAGCCATGAGCGCCTAGGCATCCAAATGCCTTCTTGGATGTTTAAAATCAAAAGTCTGGTGCCAGTTTCTTGCATCTGGGTTCTTAGGCACCCAAAATAGCTTTAAAATGGTATTTTCTTGAGAGCTGGGAATGGAGGTGCCACCTTACTGTGTAATATGACGCTTTTTTCAAAGGTCAATGAATATCGTATTTTAAATTTTGAGTAATAAAGTATACATCTTTTGATATTGCATTTTTTTTAGCTATTTGTGACGATTCCCTTTTGTTTATTAAAGGGTCTTTTTACCTAGTTCAAGATAACAAATATTTATATAAGGGTGGTTATGCACCTCTTAAAATGGATTATTGAATTGCTATTCAAGCAAGTTGTATGTCATATAGGTGGGCTATAACTGATGCAAGCAATAATCAGTATAAGAGAAGCCAGATACAGCTCTTATCTTTTTTTTCCGATTTCACGCTTTGAGCAGGCTCGATTTAGCTTATCCCACTCATTAAGTAAATAGATGTGGTAGATATGTTTTATTCGCCCATCCTAAGCATACCCTTTTTTTATGGACTTCAGCTCAGCTTTAAGGCTAATCAGTTTATGGTTATCACATCTTGCTTGGATAGCCTTTGTAGTGTATCCATTGACTAAGGTCAAGTTCAATCTATACCTTTCAAGTGCAGGAATACCATGCACTTTCCTAGAATGTTCATCGGCTACCTACTTTGTGTGGGTCTTAATCTCATTTTCTCGGTCATCGCAGATCAGTATGGTAGGTTCCCTCTTGAGGAACATGTTCGGGTTTGGCATTGCGTCAAACACCTTATGGTTGGTTNTTTTTATTTATTCTTGTATTTACATACCTGCATAAAAAATATAAAATTGCATAAATCACCCCCACAACATTTGTAAAATATAAGACAACTCAAAACTTAATCACAAACATCACAAAAAATATAACTTTAATTAAATTAAAACGTCTCTCNTCAAAATTAGGGCAATTGGATATGTTTGGGGGTTCAACTGAGTGAGATTTTGATTTTGGGTCAAATTGGGGCATTTTGATTAGGGTTGAAATTGGATTCCAATGTGGGTCAATTAGGCTTAGATTTGGTTTCCATCAAGCTTGGGAATGATTAATTTGAGTTTAGAATTTAAATTTGAAGAAGTTGGGATCAAATTGGAGGACATTGGGAGTGAATTGTGGTAATTGGGCCTGTAAAGGTAATTTGGGGCTTTTGGTCAAAATAGGTCAAATTAGTCAAATTTAGCTCAATAGAGTATTTCAGGCTGATTTTGGGGACATTTGAAGTGATTTTGAAGGTGTTGGGACAATTTGGGCCATCAAGGGTATATTGGTAATTTTGGCCAAATGAGGGGTATTTTGGTAATTTTGAAAATTTTGGGGGTGTTTTGGGTAATTTAGGTAGTTTGAAATGGTTTTACGTGATTTTTGGGAAAATTTGAGTAATTTTGACCAATTTTGGAGTTTCATGGGTCTTTTTGTAAATTGGGTAGATTTGGGGTGAAAGGCTAAATTTGATATTTTGGTAAAATTGGGGTGTCAATCACCTTATTTGAGCCATGGACCAACAGAATTCCATACCTTGGGCCCTCCATGCATTGATCTTAGCTAAATCCTAGCCTAGGGTGAAGGGGTCTAGGGGACCATCTACATTAGTCTACCAAAGGGTATAGGGATCAAAATCAGGTAGGCTTGGGCTTAAGGTAGTGAATGGAACTGTAATGTGCAAGTGTGTGTGTGAGAGAAATCAAAACCACACCACTGAGGGTTGACCCTAGGGCAAAGAAATCCTATGGGAACTCTCCTTGAGCTACCCCATATTGACCCCACCTACTAAATTCTAGAGGTTAAGACCAATATGTGGAACTTCAAGTTGAGCAAAAAAGAGCTTAGAATTTCTAATGGAGAGGGTTCCTTTCAAGTCAAGAGGAAAGTCCTATGGCTAGACCCTAGGCTACTAAAGAGGAAAAACTAGACCTCAATTAAAAGTGAGGTCAACAGTATCTTTAATATGACAAACTATAATTATTCTTGAAATAAGTAGGAAATCATAATTCCTAGACTTGACTACTAAATATTTTTACATCCTAGTTTTAACTTATGTTATTAAAAATCTTTCCAAAGTTTCAATATTAAATTTATAAAAAAAAATAATAGAAATCTTCAAGTAAAACTCATTACCATATGTTATACATTTTATATATAGTGAGAAAGGTTACTTGAGAACATGTAACGTTTAAGTTTGGTGGGATTGATCCACCTTAAAATTACTAATTTTTATGCACATTTTATGCTCAATCTTTTAGCATATTTTGCTTTAACGAAAGGTATTTTTATGTTTTTGGTTGCAAGTGCAAGAAAAAGAGTCTGAGAGTAAAAAGGAGCAAAAATACATCAAAAAGAAGCAAAATGAGCCAAACTAAAGAAGAATGCAAACCAGTTGAAGTGGAGCCTAGGCACTAGATGCAGAATGTAGCTGGTGCCTAGGCATGATGGTTTGGCGCCTAGGCGTCACATTTATTTTCTAAAGGATTCAATGAATGAGGACAAAGTTTGAAGAGATGTCTGAAGTAACACTTTGTCATTTTCAAAGCTCTATAACTAAGAATTAATTCGAATTGGATAGGGGGGTCGGTTATATAGAGTCACATAGTTTGTGAGAGTGTTAAGTGTGTGAGAAGTTTTCTTTGTGAGTCTTTGTTATTTCTGAAGTTTATGAGTCTTGCATGTGTCGTTGGAGTCAGAGATATCAGAGAACGTCAAACGAGTGCTTGGGGGAACATTCAAGATAAGTATTCATATTTTTGTCTTTATGTTTTGTATTATGGATTTGGTTTTTATAAATATGTTTTTTTTATTATCCCTATAATCTTTGAGTAGTTTTCTCTCTTTCTCTTTGCAATATGAAGTAATTAAGTGATTTTGATTTTGTTTAGAGCTTCTTTTATTCATAAAACTTGTGATGATATTTTTTACCGAATCTTCATTTAGTTTACAAAATGGCAACTTCTATTGTTAAAATTTGTTGAGGAAACTTATAGAACTGAGAGGGATAAGATTTCTTAGCTTATAAGTATCACATTTTACCTTGGAAAGAGCAGTGGCGATTGTTCGGAGGGGGGTGCAAATAGATAGGAAAATAAGATTTGATGGGCATATAATTTTTGTTTCTAGAGTGACAGGTTGGATTCTTTTATCAATTTGGTATAGAGTGGTAGGTCCTATAGAGAGGGCAGAGTGGGTAATCTATGAGTGAGAGACAAAAACCTAACCAACACTACTATACATGCCGAAACCAACTTTAGATTAGTCAATGCTCTTTTCACAATCGAAATATTTAAAGAATAGGTATGCTTCTATCTATCACAATATAATAGTAAATTTCTAAACATTTGAAATCCTATACTGATTATGAATTATTGGTAAGGAGAAAGTCTCTTTATATGTATTTTCTAAAATCATTGCATTTAGTATTACTTGCATTTTTGTAAGAATTAGTAAACTTAATTTTCATCATTAGATATTTGCTGTAACATTAAGTAAAGTTCTCGTAAACATAAAATTATAGTAATTCATTTCATTTCTTTTCAATTTATTTTTTCCTGGTGGGATTGATACTGAGGCTTTTAAAGAAAACTCTATATTACTTGAAACGATACATATACTTGCATGTATTCTTAGTGATAAAACTATGTCTTTAAATTTTATCATATTACATTTTATTCTCACTANATTACCCAAAACTCCCCCAAAATTTTTAAAATTACCAAAATACCCCTCATTTGACCAAAATTACCAAAATACCCTTGATGACCCAAATTGTCCAAAAACCTTCAAAATCACTTCAAATGTCCCCCAAATCAGCCTGAAATACTCTAGTCAGCTAAATTTGACTAATTTGACCTATTTTGACCAAAAGCCCCAAATTACCTTTACAGGCCCAATTACCACAATTCACCCCCAATGTCCACCAATGTGATCCCAACTTCTTCAAATTTCAATTCTAAACTCAAATTAATCATTCTCAAGCTTGATGGAAACCAAATCTAAGCCTAATTGACCCACATTGGAATCCAACTTCAACCCTAATAAAAAAGCCCCAATTTGACCCAAAATCAAAATCTCACTCAGTTGAACCCCCAAACATATCCAATTGCCCTAATTTTGAATCATAAACTCTCTATAACAATTTTACACATCAAATTGAACCTTCAATTTTACTTGATCAACCCTCAATTTCACCCAAAATCAACTTGAACCAAAACCCACAATTTTGTCCAAAATTGTCCATGTCCCCAAATTCAATCAAATTGAACCCCAAAACCTAAAAATTTCTACCAAAATAATATCTAACACTCTTCATTAAAATCTTGAGGACAAATTTGAACCATAAATTGTGCCCTATCAAAACTCTAGCCCAACTCAAACCTAAGTCCAACCCAACACCCCCAAAATTGACCAAATGCTCAAATTCTTTCAAATTGAGCCTCCAAATCAATTCAAAATCACTCCAAAACTTTTCTAAACCCTTTATTACAATCATCTACAGCATGTTGCTTAGTCAATTGAGTCCAATTTTATGGCTAGTCCAACCCAAACTCAACTTCAAGCTAATTTGCCCCAAATTGAACCCATGCACCAAAATTGACCAAGCCAAGCCCAATTGATCAAACTAATGCCTCTATAGCCACTTTTTGGACCCTAGTGACCAAGCTAGAGCCATGGACCATTATTGACCTCACTTTTGGTTGAGGTTCAGTTTTTCCTCTTTAGTAGCCTAAGGCCTAGCCATAGGACTCTCCTATTGACTATTCTTAGAAAACTAGAAAATTCACCCTCACCACTAGAAATTCTAAATTCTTCTCTACTCAACTTGAAGTTTCACGTGTTGGTCTCAATCTCTAAAATTTAGTAGGTGGCGTCACTATGGGGGAAACTCAAGATGAGTCACTCTTAGGACTGTTGAACCTTAAGGATGACCCTGGGTGTTGTCCTAGAGCTGAGGCACTCACTACACTTATCTGCACCCACAATAACTCACAACCCTAAACTCAAATTTCTAGCCTAGGTCCCTTGATCATTTTGTGATACTCATGTAGATGGTCCCCTAAACCTACTAGCCCAAGGGCTATGGTTTAGCTAAGACCACTACATAGAGGACCTAAAATGGGGTTTCCATTGGTCCATGGCTTATTAATTATAGTTGGCACTCAAACTCTACCAAGATACCCAACCTACCCTTTTTCCCCTCAGCACCCCAAATTACCTAAACACCCTTGAAAACCCAAACTTTGCCAAAATTCCCAAGTTTACCCAAATTTGATCAAAATTCATTCAAACCTTTTGAAAACCTCCAATCTATCCAAAATTACCCAAAATCTCCAAAGATGGCCAAATTACCAAAATACCCCTTCATAGCCCAAAATCTCAAAAATGGAAAAAATTCCCATAAAATCTAAATAAATCCCAAATATTCCAAGTTTCATTTCTCTCAACTACCACATGACCCAATTTGGTCAATTTGACCATCTTTAACCAAAATCCGCAAATTTGCCTTTAAAGACCAAAATTTCTGGAAATCCAACTCAAATGTCCATCAATTTGATCTCAATTGTCCCCAATTTCAATCCTAACTCAAATTCACTTTTTATATGACCAAAATAAATTAAGTCCATGCTCAATTGGTCCATGATTTGAGCCCAATTTTGATTTGGGTCAAAACCCCAATTTTGACCATATGACCTAATCTCACCAAATTAGACCCATAGCCTAGAAAATTGGCCTCAATTAATGTTGAAAAATATTTATAACATTTCTAAAAATCAAAATAAACCATCAATCGGCTTTTGTGAAGCCTCATAACCATTAGATTTTTGGCCTAAATCCAAAATTCTCAAATTTAGCCCCAAATTGGCTAAGTCCCCAAATTTCACCCATTTGATTGCCTTAACCCCCAAATTGACATCCAATTCATGTTAAAAACTCTTCATAGGGTCCCCATTGACCATTTACAATAGTCAATTTGGACTTATCCAAAGGCTGACCCAAGCTAGACCCAAGCCTAGCCCAACATGACCAAATTGACTAAAATTCAAAATTCCCTCAAATTGACCCTTCAATTGAGTTCAAAACAACTTTTGTTCTTCACCAAAGTTATTCCTTATGATCATCCACACCGAATGCAACAATTAACTGGGCCAATTGACATGGCTAGCCTAGACCAAACCCAAGACGTGGTCATTTGCACCCACTTGGACCCATGCACTAAATGTGACCTAACCACCCCTAACATCACCAAATTAACTCCATCACAATCATAGTTGGACGGCTCTTGGCCTAAGACATTGGGGACGATGACCACGCGCTGTCCGATCGCTCTTGTATTAAATGGATGGCCAAGATGAAGCCAGACAACGCTTTTTTACATAAACAACAAGACGGATGATTGTTGGCGTGGATGGCGGCGTTAAATAGGAGCGCGCAGCGTGGAGTTTCGGAGCTGCCTAGGAATCTATGTGGAGTCGCATGGATAAGTAAAATCAAGTCAAAGGAGGTTCCAATACAGAGATCCATGTTTTTCAAGATCTTGCACGTTATTTCCTTAAAATAATCATGAAAATTAGCATATTTATTAGAAAATTCTAAGAAAATTTTGGAAGGTCCACTATGACTAGAGGAGCTTTTGGAAATAAATCTATTGGTCGAGTCATTCAAAATTAGAAAATCTTAAGAAAATTTTGCAAGGTCCACCATGACTAGAGAAACCTTTGAAAATAATTTCATGGTTCAAGTCATTTAAAATGCAATTTTGGAAGGTCCACTATAACTAGAGGAGCTTTTGGAAATAATTCCATGGGTTAAGTCATTTAAAATGCACTTAAATTTTACAAACACTAAATCACTAAAATAATTAATTTTGGAAAATATAAACATTTAAATGGCTAGATTTCTTATCTTCATTGTGGTTTATGATCCAGAGAACTCATTATAAAAAGTTCAAAATATTTTGAGTTTACTTGATAACTTAAGTTGACTTTTAAAGATAAATATCACTTATGACACTTAAATGATTTTTTAAAAAATCAAAATATAACTAAAACATTATGAAACTTAGTGTCTTGAGTTCTCTGTGATCATGGATATTTTATAAGTAATATTTAGAATAAAAACTTGATTTTTAACCTATTTTAAATATTTAAAATAATTAAAAATTGATAAAAAACACAAAAATGACAAAATTCATGAAAATGTTCTAAATTCCTTCCTAATCACTTAGGAACAATTAGAATATTTTTTTGATTTTCTAAATAAAGATATTAAATTTCAAAGCTTAAAAATAAATTTTAAAGGCTAAAAATGAGTTTTTCACTAAAATAATTCCAATAAATCAAAGAAAAATCAGAAAAAAATATGAAATTTACTCCTCTAGGTTCTCTAACATTAGAGAGATTTTTCAAAAAGACAAAAATTAATTTTCATCATTTAAAATATTTTATTTTTGTTAAATAATCCAAAAATTAAAATAATTTTCATAAATCACAGAGAATTCAAAAAATCATTAAATTTGGTCCAAATGCTTCTCTAGTCTAAGTCTACCTCCAGTAAAAATTTTAAAGGATTAAAATTTATGTTGGTCAAGTTAGGAATTTTCTTTAAAAAATATTATTTTTGCATGAAAATAATTAGATAAAATAAATTAAATTTTGAAAATCACAATTTCTCCTCTGATATCTTAATTGACCCATTAATGAGGTAGGATAAAAATTTCAAAGTCATTGNTTGAGTTTAGTAAGTTCATTTAGACTAAGTGAATCCAATAGAAAATAGTGGTGCCGGAACGAGGGAACTGTACGATCCTAACAGGTGTCACTCTAATCAACTTTCATACACCCCCATAAAATTTAAAGAACTTCAACCATAAGGCCACTTGATTTGATATCATAACATGACATACTAGAAAACTTAAACTCGTTGAACAAGGAGCTTGGAGTTAGCACGGTGGGCAGCACGACCATCTTCATCAGCAAAACTTGTCTTCCCTAGCTTAACCAATCTTTTTTTCTTAGACTTAAACAACAAAGCCATAGAAATTCGAGGTTGCTCGCTTATGCAAAGTAAATCCTCACATCATCTTTAGGCCTTTGCATAGCCCTGCTATACAATACAAGCCCTAACTCATCTTAAGATTCCGAAGTTGTTGTTTGTCAAAACCTAAATCCTCATATCTTCCAGGCTATTTTTGTGATTGTTTCACACGAATGTAAGCCCTAACTAATAAAATTGGCATGATGAAACACTTAAATATTTCTCCTCAAAACTGAAGCCAAACATTAGATAGCTTGGGAACTCACCGAGGTTCGCCTCTGGATCCATGACATCCCCTAGTTTTTTCTTCTTTGGATTCTACAATAAAATGTTCCAAATTTAAACCAATCTCCTTTCACACCTCTTTGTCCAATCTCATTGAAAACTCCTACCCTTTGAAACTAATTCTACAATAAAAATGTTCCAAATTTGAACTAGTCCCCTTTCACACATCTACGTCCGATTTCGTTGAAGAGTCCTACCCTTTGAAATTCTAAGATAATATTTCTTGATTTTTATCGAGAGTCTTCTTAGGTGACTTTGGTCATTTAAGATGTCATTAACTATAGGGGCTTGCCCTTATAGGAAGCATGTCCGAACCCAATTTAATATAAACCCTATTTAATTCTTTGTATTAAATAGGGGAACTTTTAGGCAAATACAAAGTTTCGCAGACCAGAAAGACGTCATACTTTCCTTAGTTTATTTGATCGAGCCTCATCTTCAAGTCTTGTGTTCATCCTTTGGGATAGCTACAGGGTTTGAGGTATAGTGCTCCTTCATTTAAACTATGAAAAATATGGGGTCAATTTGATTTCATACTTTTCTAAACTTCAATGTCCTTTTGAAGCGGGTGAAGGGATTTCAATTTCGGCGGCCGACAGCTTCTTACGGGTAACTCCCCTCTAACCAAAATAGTGCCGACGCTTCTGGTGACTCCGTTGGGGACAAGCTTTTCTCTCCATACAAATCAGGAAATATTATCTCCATACATCGGTAATGTGTCCAATCCCCTCTTGGACCAAATTATCCTTCTTCCATTGACATACTTTACCCATTTCTGTCTTGGGAAGGTACAATCAACTCCTTGGACTTCAGGACTAGCTGTTCAATCATTTTCAAACAGAGGGGTTCAGAACGTCATTAAGGACTCTTTAAATTTTTATATGGGGTCGGATCCCCAATAGGTGTGTCAGTGGACTAGTTCCACCTGGGCATTTTCTGCAACTAATTGGGTCCCGCACTGGGTCTTAAAATATTTTGCATCTCCCTCCCAAATTTGATTAGCTTTTCCATAAATTAAACTAAATCTTGTTGTGCTGCACGCACTTTGAAACTTCTTGCATTAATTAAATTTTATAGCCCTTATTATTATTATTTATTTATTTTAAAAAAATACCCATAAATCAGCCGGTCTACAGATCAACCTCTATTTTCAGTGCTTGCACTAAAGATTATGAGGTTTTTGGCCATATAGCTAACCTTAAAACTTTCTATTTTAAAGCCCGCTGCAATGGTCTACCCAACGCTGACCTTTTCTTACAACTTGCCAACAACGTCGCTCCCACCATCAAGTTCGGAGCTGGATTTTAAGACCTCGAGGTCATCCTCGTAAAAGCCCCGTTCATGGTAATGAAGATCACAGCTTTGTAAATTTAAGAAACGTCTGCATAATTGAATCTAAACCGCCTTCAAGACTTCCCTACCTGCAAGAAGGCTAAACCTACTGCCGTCGCGGCACCCGTCAAACCTGCTATCCCCGCTGCTGCTAAGGGGAACGAAGTGATGATTGCTGAAGATCAGACTGAGGGATTAACTTTCCCACCACCCGTGTTTGAAATTGGGTCAAGCTCAAGGACTATACCACTGACGCGAATTCAAAGTAGGAACCAAAATAGAAGAGTTTGAGGGCCATTAATGCCCAGGCTCTCAAGGAGACACCTATTGATGAGGAACCTCATCAACATAGAGAAGTGCTATCAGAAATTTATCCACTCCTATGATGGATTAGATTCCATCCTCTGACAGATACTGATGGATATGAGAATATCCGGAGGATCGCTGCCGCATTACCATCATTTCATGGACACGATGAGGAGGAAAAGAAATTCACTCCTATCACTCGAGTTAGCGCAGTTTTCAGAAGGCCTGCTACCAAAGAAGGATGTTCGATTAACAAGTTACTTAAATGAGTGAGGGATGCAAATTCTCCTCGCATGAAGAAGGAAATTTTGAAAGGCTTCAAATCCGCCAGACAATCCCGTAGGACAACTGGAGCACCGCCTACTCGCATTCCCATTTGGCTCCGCTTAGGGAATAGAGTTGATACCACAGTGATTACTACTAATCATACTGCCACTATGACCACAGGCCTTCAACCGGTTAAGTCAAGACTGGGTCCAAAAATCTTACTCGTCATTCCTGCAATCCCAGAGATAAAGGCAAAGCAATTACCTGACTTTGTAGCCAGTCTACACCATGGGGAGCATACCTTCCCTCGACATATCAATGTTTCTACTAAGAGGCCCCGTCCTGAGACATCATAGTCGAAAAAGATGAGGGTGTGGGTACCGAAGGTCGCTGCACCGATACAGTTCAGTAAGCCTGCAGGGCAGGAAGTAAAACCAGTGCCTGAAATATCTGACATCGTCGCGACAATAGCCAGCGAGATGAAGAGAAGAGGATATCCAGCAAGGTCCTCCAGATCTTAAAGAAATCAAAGAATCAATAATTGAAGAGAAAGTTGAGAAACTTAAGATCGAGATTTCTGACTTAGCTCGGGAGCACGGAGTTTCCGTCGAGTGACAATGAAGATTTTGATTACAATGATTACCTGGAGGAGGATTTCATGGATGTCCATGTAATCAAAACTAGATCTACCACATATGTGCATGAGGCTCAACCTCACACCAAAAAGAATGCCGTAGATGAGCTACGTAGGGTTATCCTCCTAAGGGATGAGCAAGTCAGTCTACTAGAGAAAAGAACAGAAGAGATGACTGCAGTTATGACCGCCATGGCCACCATTCAGGGGCAATCACAAGAACCATGATTGGCTTCTCCGGAGATTAATCAGCCAAAAATCATACACATCACAGATGAAAGAAGAGAGGCTGCTTCGACAAAAAAGATGAACAACCAAAGATAGATTCTCCATCAGGTGCCATGCCAGAAAAGGAATTCAAGCAAATGGTTGAACAAGTGCGGGATGCCTTAGCCCAATCCAAGGGCGGTACTTCAATTTTGAAGGGTATACCTTACCCAAAAAAGTTTGATGTTGTGCCTTTCCCCAAGGGTTTTGTGACCCCAAACTTCAAGACATTCGATGGGACTGGAAATCGCATACAGCATATAGCACATTTCTGAGCCAGTTGTGGCAACACAAGAAATAATGAGGCTCTACTCTGCCAGCAGTTCGTCAACAGCTTGCCAGGAATCGCCTTTGACTTGTACGTTGACTTGCCCAACGAANCAGGATGACTTATTAAGCAACATAATAAGTTTAAAAGAACTCAGGATTTTCCACCAGGCAGCGAGAGAGTAGTACGGACCTATTTCTTTCCCTATATCTGTTGGATGTCTTGAAGATCTACTAAACTTAATATGTTTTGCTTGACAAAATTATCCTTAATTAACAGTACCCACCAAAATATGACATAGGGTTAGAAAAACCACCAGAATTTTACTTTTCCTGCTCTCCATAAACTACCTTAACATGCATTTTTAAGTTTCAGGTGGTGGAACGGGAAGACTCGTCAGGTATGCTTTTACAGTTTGCAGTGTTGTCTTTCTTGTACTTTTATGTTATACTTTTGTGCTTATACAAATTTGCGAGGAAAACTAAAGCTATTAGGATAGCCACAAAACCAAAACCAAAACCAAAATTAAAATCAACCAAGATAAAATTCACACCCCTTGCATGTTAACCATAACCCAAAACCAAAATTAAAAATCAACCAAGATAAAATTCCCCGCCAGGATATCCACAAAACCAAAACCAAAACTAAAACTAAAATCAACCAAGATAAAATTCACCCCCACGCATTCAAAATATAAAACAACTCAAAATTTAATCACAAACATCACATAAAACCACAACTTCAATTAAATCATAACCATAACCCAAAACCAAAATTAAAATCAACTAAGATAAAACTCACCGCCATAACATAACTTGCATGTTAACCAAAACCAAAACTAAAATCAACCAAGATAAAATTCACCGCCACAACATTCGAATAAACCAAAACCAAAGCTAAAACTAAAATCAACCAAGATAAAATTCACCCCCACAACATTCAAAATGTAAAACAACTCAAAATTTAATCACAAACATCACACAAAACTACAATTGCAACTAAATTAAGACGTCTCTATCCAAAATTTAATCACAAACATCATATAAAACCACAACTTTAACTTAATTAAGATGTCTCTATTTGATGATCGACTAAAACTAAAATCAACCAAGATAAAATTCACCCCCACAACATTCAAAATATAAAACAATTCACACACACATCAAAAACTACAACTTCAACTAAATTAAGACGTCTCTATTGGATAATCGGGAATCCCTCGGAGGAGGAAACCTACGGTTGCTAACGAGGCTTCCCACGGTTCACCGCCACAACATTCAAAATATAAAACAACTCAAAATTTAATCACAAACATCACACAAACATTAAAAAGTCTCTATCGGATGATCGGGAATCCCTCGGAGGAGGTAACCTACGGTTGACAACTTCAACTAAATTAAGATGTCTCTATCGGATGATCGGGAATCCCTCGGAGGAGGTAACTCACCACCACAAAATTCAAAATATAAGACAACTCAAAATTTAATCACAAACATCACAAAACAAAACTTCAACTAAATTAAGATGTCTCTATCGGATGATCGGGAATTCCTCGGAGGAGGTAACCTATGGCTTCAACTAAATTAAGATGTCTCTATCAGATGATCGGGAATCCCTCGGAGGAGGTAACCTACAGCACCGCCACAACATTCAAAATATAAAACAACTCAAGGACACACACATCACACAAAACTACAACTTCAACTAAATTAAGATGTCTCTATCGGATGATCGGGAATTCCTCAAAAAACTACAACTTCAACTAAATTAAGACGTCTCTATTGGATAATCGGGAATCCCTCGGAGGAGGAAACCTACGGTTGCTAACGAGGCTTCCCACGGTTCACCGCCACAACATTCAAAATATAAAACAACTCAAAATTTAATCACAAACATCACACAAACATTAAAAAGTCTCTATCGGATGATCGGGAATCCCTCGGAGGAGGTAACCTACGGTTGACAACTTCAACTAAATTAAGATGTCTCTATCGGATGATCGGGAATCCCTCGGAGGAGGTAACTCACCACCACAAAATTCAAAATATAAGACAACTCAAAATTTAATCACAAACATCACAAAACAAAACTTCAACTAAATTAAGATGTCTCTATCGGATGATCGGGAATTCCTCGGAGGAGGTAACCTATGGCTTCAACTAAATTAAGACATCTCTATTGGATGATCGGGAATCCCTCGGAGGAGGTAACCTACAGTTGCTAACGAGGCTTCCCACGGTCCTGAAATAACTCATTAAGTTGAGTTTAGTAAGTTCATTTAGACTAAGTGAATCCAATAGAAAATAGTGGCGCCGGAACGAGGGAACTGTAGGATCCTAACAGGTGTCAAATACGCCCCCATAAAATTTAAAGAACTTCAACCATAAGGCCACTTGATTTGATATCATAACATGACATACTAGAAAACTCAAACTCGTCGAACAAGGAGCTTGGAGTTAGCACGGTGGGCAGCACGACCATCTTCAACAGCAAAACTTGTCTTCCCCAGCTTAACCAATCTTCCTTTCTTAGACTTAAACAACAAAGCCATAGAAATTCGAGGTTTCTCACTTATTCAAAGTAAATCCTCACATCATCTTTAGGCCTTTGCATAGTCCTGCTATACAATATAAGCCCTAACTCATCTTAAGATTCTGAAGTTGTCGTTTGTCACGACCTAAATCCTCACATCTTCCAGGCTATTTGTGTGATTGTTTCATATGAATGTAAGCCCTAACTAATAAAATTGGCATGATGAAACACCTAAATATTTCTCCTCAAAACTGAATCCAAACATTAGATAGCTTGGGAAGTCACCGAGGTTCGCCTCTAGATCCATGATATCCCCTAGTTTTTTCTTCTTTGGATTCTACAATAAAATGTTCCAAATTTAAACCAATCTCCTTTCACACCTCTTTGTCCAATCTCATTGAAAACTCCTACCCTTTGAAACTAATTCTACAATAAAAATGTTCCAAATTTGAACTAGTCCCCTTTCACACATCTACGTCCGATTTCGTTGAAGAGTCCTACCCTTTGAAATTCTCTTTCACACCTCTACATCTGATCTCATTGAAAAGTCCTCCCCTTTGAAACTCCTTGAAGATAATATTCACACCTCTACGTCTGATTTCGTTAAAGAGTCCTACCCTTTGAAATTCCTTGAAGATAATCTTTCCACCTCTACGTCCGATTTTGTTGAAGAGTCTTACCCTTTGAAATTCCTTGAAGATAATATTTCTACTCTACGTCCGATTTCGTTGAAGAGTCCTACCCTTTGAAATTCCTTGAAGATAATATTTCTCATTTTATCGAGAGTTTTCTTAGGTGACTTTGGTCATTTAAGATGTAATTAACTATAGGGGCTTACCCCGAGAGTCTTCTTAGGTGACTTTGGTCATTTAAGATGTAATTAACTATAGGGGCTTGCCCTTTTAGGAAGCATGTCCAAACCTAGTTTAATATAAACCCTATTTAATTCTTTATATTAAACAGGGGAACTTTTCGGCAAATACAAAGGTTTCGCAGACCAAAAGGACGTCATACTTTCCTTAGTTTATTTGATCGAGCCTCATCCTCAAGTCTTGTGTTCATCCTTCGGGATAGATATAGCGTTTGAGGTATAGTGCTCCTTCATTTAAACTATGAAAAATATGGGGTCAATCTGATTTCATACTTTTCTAAACTTCAATGTCCTTTCGAAGCGGGTGACGGGATTTCAATTCCGGCGGCCGACAGCTTCTTACGGGTAACTCCCCTCCAACCAAAATAGTGCTGACAGCTTCTGGTGACTCCGTTGGGGACAAGCTTTTCTCTCCATACAAATTAGGAAATATTATCTCAATACATCGGCAATGTGTCCAATCCCCTCTTGGACCAAATTACCCTTCTTCCGTTGACATACTTTACCCATTTTTTTCTTCGGAAGGTACAATCAATTCCTTGAACTTCAGGACTAGCTGTTCAACCATTTCCGAACAGAGGGGTTCAAAATGCCATTAAGGACTCTTTAAATTTTTATATGGGGTCGGATCCCCAATAGGTGTGTCCGTGGACTAGTTCCACCTGGGCATTTTCTTGGACTAATTAGGTCCCGCACTGGGTCCTAAAATATTTTGCATCTCCCTTCCAAATTTTATTAGCTTTTCAATAAATTAAACCAAATCTTGTTGTGTTGCGCGCACTTTGAAACTTCTTGCATTAATTAAATTTTACACCCCTTATTATTATTATTTATTTATTTTTAAAAAAATACCCATAAATCAAGACCCGCCCGGTCTACAGATCAACCTCTATTTTCAGTGCTTGCACTAAAGATTACAAGGTTTTTGGCCATATAGCTAACCTTAAAACTTTCTATTTTAAAGCCCGTTGCAATGGCCTACCCAACGCTGACCTTTTCTTACAACTTATCAACGGACCGCAGCCCCCGTAACGTTGCTCCCACCATCAAGTTCGGAGCTGGATTTTAAGACCTCGAGGTCATCCTCGGGAAAGCCCCGTTCATGGTAATGAAGATCACCGCTTTAGAAATACAAGAAACGTCTGCATAATTGAATCCAAACTGCCTTCAAGACTTCCCTGCCTGCAATAAGGCTAAACCTACTACCATCGCGGCACCCGTCAAACCTGCTATCCCCGCTGCTGCTAAGGGGAAGGAAGTGATGATTGCTGAAGATCATACTGAGGGATTAACTTTCCCACCACTCGTGTTTGAAATTGGGTCAAGCTCAAGGACTGTACCACTGACCCAAAATCAAAGGAGGAATCAAAATAAAAGAGTTCGGTGAGACATTAATGCCCAGGCTCTCAAGGAGACACCTATTGATGAGGAACCTCATCAAGATAGAGAAGTGCTACCGGAAATTTATCCACTCCTACAATGGAGTAGATTCCATCCTCTGACAGATACTGATGGATATGAGAGTATCCGGAGGATCGCTGCCGCATTACCATCATTTCATGGACAGGGTGAGGAGGAAAAGAAATTCACTCCTATCACTCGAGTTAGCGCAGTTTTCAGAAGGCTTGCTACCAAAGAAGGATGTTCGGTTAACAAGTTACTAAAATGAGTGGGGGATGCAATTTCTCCTCGCATGAAGAAGGAAATTTTGAAAGGCGTGAAATCCTCCAGACAATCCTGTAGGACAACTGGAGCACCGCCTACTCGCATTCCCATTTGGCTCCGCTTAGGGAATAGAGTTGATACCACAATGATTACTACTAATCATACTGCCACTAGGACCACAGGCCTTCAACCGGTTAAGTCAAGACTGGGTCCAAAGATCTTACTCGTCATTCCTGCAATCCCAGAGATAAAGGCAAAGCAATTACCTGACTCTGTAGCCAGTCTACCCCACGGGGAGCATACCTTCCCTCGACATACCAATGTTTCTACTAAGAGGCCCCATCCAGAGACATCATCGTCGAAAAAGTAGAGGGTATGGGTACCGAAGGTCGCTGCACCGATACAGTTCAGTAAGCCTGCAGGGCAGGAAGTAAAACCAGTGCCTGAAATTTCTGACATCGTCGCGACAATAGCCAGCGAGATGAAGAGTAGAGGATATCCAGCAAGGTCCTCCAGATCTTAAAGCAATCAAAGAATCAATAATTGAAGAGAAAGTTGAGAAACTCAGGATTGAGATTTCTGAGTTAGCTCGGGAGCACGAAGTTTCTGTCGATGGTGACAATGAAGATTTTGTTTACAATGATTACCTGGAGGAGGATTTCATGGATGTCCATGTAATCAAAACTAGAGCTACCACATATGCGCATGAGGCTCAACCTCACACAGAAAAGAATGCCGTAGATGAGCTGTGTAGGGCTATCTTCCTAAGGGATGAGCAAGTTGGTCTACTAGAGAAAAGAATAGAAGAAATGACTGTAGCTATGACCGCCATGGCCACCATTCAGGGGCAATCACAAGAACCATGATTGGCTTCTCTGGAGATTAATCAGCCAGAAATCATACACATCACAGATAAAAGAAGAGAGGCTGCTTCAACAAAAAAGATGAATAACTAAAGAAAGATTCTCCGTCAGGGGACATGCCAGAAAAGGAATTCAAGCAAATGGTTGAACAAGCGCGGGATGCCTTAGCCCAATCCAAGGGCGGTGCATCAATTTTGAAGGGTAGACCTTATCCAGAGAAGTTTGTTGTTGTGCCTTTCCCCAAGGGTTTTGTGACCCTAAACTTCAAGATATTCGATGGGACTGAAAATCCCATACAGCATATAACACATTTCTGAGCCTGTTGTGGTAACACAAGAAATAATGAGGCTCTACTCTGCCAGCAGTTCGTCAACAGCTTGCTAGGAATCGCTTTTGACTCGTATTTGAATTGCCCAACGAATCAGTTAAAATATTTTCTGAGTTGGAACAGTTATTTGTGAAAAGATTTGTCGGGGCACAACATCATGTGTTTATTGGAGAGCTCATGATGGAGAAGCAAAAGCCCAACGAAACTTTGGTAAACTATATTTTGGGTGGAGAAACCTTAGCATGAAATGTGAACCTCAGCTACAGGAACATCAAGCGATTGAGATTTTACTCAAACCTTAGCATGAAATGTGAACCTCAGCTACAGGAACATCAAGCGATTGAGATTCTACTCAAAATCATTCATGGGCCATTAGATTTCATGCTTACAAGCCTAGTGAAATTTTGACAGACTATATTTTGAGGTGGAGAAACCTTAGCATGAAATGTGAACTGGAACATCAAGCGATTGAGATTCTACTCAAGAGCATTCATGGGCCAGTAGCTTTCATGCTTAGGGACTCACCATCAAATCCTTTGAAAAGCTACTCAGTAAAGCCAAGAGTCTTCAAGAAGAAATGAAGCACATGGAGCCACATCAAAAGGCTAAGGTGACCAGAGTGTTTGAAAAGAAATCATGAGTAGTCACGACTGTCGAAAAAAAAAAGCAGCCGATAAAGATATATGCAGAAGTACATCGTCAGTCTTCGTCACAGCACTCTAAGAAACAGAGCAGTTAATCCAACCAAAGGCCGCCTCAGGGGGGATCACCTTGAACAATGGGTAAAGGAAAATCCCTGTTAGAGTGACATAGAGTTGTTTACTCCTTCAAAGATGAAGTACCTAAAATATTCAAAAGCCTGATGAAGAAACCAGAATTCAAACTACCTGATCCAAAGAAACTCGAAGATGTGGATAAGAAGAATGAACCAAATTATTGCCCATATCGCCGGTTGCTTGGGCACACTATAAACAAGTGTTTTGTCTTTAAGGACTGGCTCGAGAAGAACCTCAAGGAAGAGAACATAACAATCCCGAAGGAGTATTTGAGAGAACCTGAAAAAGGTTCCATAAACATGATTTCAGCTGAACCAATCTCCCCAATTGATCTGTACGCTGGAGTAGATGGATGGAGTACAACTTGGGATGAACTCAAGAGGGTCCTTAATCAAATACAGGATTCATCGAAGCAAGCTTTAATGAATACCCAAGAAGGATGGAATGAGGTATGGAGCAGATCATCCAAGAAGATACTGAACAAGCTACAGTCTACATCAAAAGAAGCCTCTATTCAGAGTCCGCAACATACCGAGCCCGAGATGAATATTTCACCATGAGATCCGTCATCGTCAGGAATAAAGAACAAGCAAAGGAAAAGCGTCACTGCCAAGATTGATAGCACAGGGGGTAGGTAGGGGCTGCCACTGCTAGATTGGTTATCTCGGATTCGGGGAAGAAAATCCTCGAACCCCTGACTTTGTATGATTATCTTTTTGTCCCTCCGGGGTCTTATGAATATAATGAATGTGATTTCGGCTACGTTTTGACTATTTCTAGTGATAACGTAATTGATTATTACCGATCTAGCTGCGATCTTGATTTCTAAAATGATCCTCAAATTGTACTCGAATCTGATGAAGTTGTTGTCAAGTCCAAAGAAGACATCAATAATACCACTTACGACAACACCAATAACGAGGAGCCAATTCTCAAGCATCATGGTACACCACTTGCCATCAACTTAGATCTTTCCAAAGAAGAGGAAAAGACATCGGAAGATTCAACAATGATATCTCAAGAAGAAGAAATCACGGAAGTTAAGTTAAGGAGTGGAAAAGTGTTACCACCAAGAACAGCTCCAACATACAAATAAAAACAGATAATGACTCGAGAAGAGATACCCCCACCTCCGCCAGTGGAAGAACCACATAATCAAGATAAAATCAGAGGATCATGCAAAGTAGACTATGACGTGCTAGCTCATCTTAGGAAGTTGCCGGCCCGACTAAGCATCTACGACGCTTTGACCCTGTCAAAGGAGATAAGAGAATCTCTGGTTACAGCTTTTCTTGATCTAGAAGTTTACTTAACTCAGTTGGCTAGCACACCCTCAGATGAAGTTTGCTCTTTGAGAGAACAGTCAGGGGTAACCTTCACAGATGAAGACTTGCTGCTTGGTAACGCCGACCACAACCATTCGCTCTACATCTCCGTCAACATTGACAGATTTGTGTTATGTAAAGTTTTAGTGGATCCTGAAGCATCTCTTAACTTGTTGAGCCTACAAACATTGGCCTATTTAGATATTGAAGCTCAAGAGCTCACGACCGATAAAATGATGTTAAGAGGATTCAACCAAAAGGAAGAAAGAGTCCTTGGATTAATAACATTTTTTATGAAGGTTGGAGAACTCGTAACAACCATTAAATTTAATATCATCGACGCCGAGACTTCTTTTAACGCTCTACTGGGAAGACCATTGATTCATAGGTTCCATCATCTCTACACCAGTGCATCAAATATCACAAAGATGGTCAAGAAAATTGCATCATTGGAGACCTGCAACCATTTTCAGTCCACGAAGTTGGTATCCACGAAGATGTTGCCTACTACGCGCCTCCAAAGAAGACTCTCTTCTCGCGTGAGATTCTGGCAAACAAAGATGAAAATTCAGAAGAATCAAAAAAAGGAGGCCATACAACTCCGTTTCAACAACCTTCTACAACTCCTTAACAACGAGTTGGTGGAGGTTTTTCTAGTTCATGGACCCAGGTCGAGGCCGGGGACGCGGACGAGGAAAGTTCAAATTAATTGTTGAACAGACTAGGCCAACCATCAACATTGGTGATGAAGATAGTTCTGAAAGTTAAATAATGATGAAAAGACAGAAAAGACCTCAGTACGAGATATCTCTAGAAGATATAGAGAAAACTGAATATGAAACAATGTAGGATCGGATAAATCACTATGTGAAAACTATGACCCTTATTCCGATTCTCCCGCAAAAGGTTAGTTTAGAGGTCAAGGAAGTCCGTAGTGTTGGTTCAAAGCCAATCAAATTTTACCGTGCTTCAACCTCTACTGGGCTTGAAAAACATGTAAATTTGGATGTCGATTCTAATGAATTAATGGAATTGCTTTTTGGTTACTTCTCGCCTCGTGTTCAAAAGTTAATTCAACAATGACACTTACCAAAACAAATGCCAAAATAAAAATTTCAACTTCTTGAAAAACTATGGAATGCTAAAAGTCGAACTCCCAATTCGAAAGAATGTCTCGGATTTGGTACAGTTGGACCAGTCGATGATTCTGAATTTTGCATGGTTGTTACTAGTGAGTCAGAAGAGGATTGCCTTGATGTAGAGGATGACTCTACTGATCAACCAATAAAAGATGCTCCGACAGAATTTGAGGAGGAAATTAAATCTAATGTTGATGAATTGAAAGAGATTAACCTCGGAACTGACGAACGACCCCGACTTACGTTTATAAGTTCTCTACTTGATGATGAAGTATCTGCAAAATTGGTAAAACTATTAACAGAATTCAAAGATTGCTTTGCATGGACTACGATGAAATGTCAGGATTGTCAGCAGAATTTACAGTCCATTAACTTGGGGTGGACAAGAATATAACCCTAGTAAAATAGGCACTCAGAAGAATGCGCCTTGAAATAGAACAGCAAGTCATCGCCGAAGTGAAAAAGTTGATAGACGCCAACTTTGTTAAAGAAGAGCAATACCCCGCGTGGTTAGCTAATATTGTACCTGTTAAAAAAAGTGGATAGATCAGCTTTTGTGTTGATTTTAGAGATTGAACAAGGCATGTCCAAAAGATAAGTTTCCTACCCATACCAGAGATGATGGTGGATATTGCTTCAACACATGAAATTTTCTCCTTCATGGATGGATCATTGGGATATAACCAAATCAAGATGGCTCCTGAGGATGGAGCACTTACAGCTTTCAGAACACCAATTTGAATTTTCTGCTACACAGTGATGTCGTTCGGCCTAAATAATGCCGGAGCAACATATCAACGTGCAATGGCGAAGATTTTTGACGACCTCATTCACAACCAAGTAGAATGTTATGTAGTTGATTTGGTCATCAAAAGTAAATAAAAAATAGACCATTTGTACGATTTGAGGATCGTGTTTGAATGGTTATGACGATATGACCTTAAAATTAGTCCCTTAAAGTTCGCCTTTGGTGTTACCTCCAGGAAATTTCTAGGATTTGTTGTCCGTCATCGAGGAATCAAGATCAACTCGAATAAGATTAAAGCTATCTTGGAAATGCCTCCTCCAAAAACCTTGAAACAACTACATTCCTTCTAGGGGAAGTTGGCATATCTGAGACGCTTTATTTCTAATCTCTCACGTAGGTGTCAGCTTCTCGCCTTCCAGGGGAAGTTGGCATATCTGAGACCCTTTATTTCTAATCTCTCAGGTAGGTGTCAGTCTTTCTCGCATTAATTAAAAAGGATGCCAAATTTATTTGGGAAGAGAAAT
The DNA here is from genome assembly GCA_002079205.1 of Phalaenopsis hybrid cultivar. Taxonomy (NCBI): domain Eukaryota; kingdom Viridiplantae; phylum Streptophyta; class Magnoliopsida; order Asparagales; family Orchidaceae; genus Phalaenopsis; species Phalaenopsis hybrid cultivar. The sequence goes on along the minus strand of JXCR01137730.1, from coordinate 54,596 downwards.
GCCAGCGGGCCTTTAAGGACATTAAAAAATATTTAATGACACCTCCTGTTTTGGCAGCCCCTATCCCAGGGAAGCCGTTGATACTTTATACCATGGCTTTAGATGACTCTCTCGGAGCCCTCTTAGCCCAAGTAAATGGTGAAGATAAAGAAAATGCACTCTACTACTTGAGTCGTCGTCTAATACCGACTGAGATAAGGCATCCACCTATTGAGAAACATTTTCTGGCATTAATTTTTGCCGCCCAAAAGCTTAGACATTACATGCTTTCTCATAAGATTACCTTAGTCTCGAAAGTTAATCCATTGCAATATCTGATGACTCGACCAACACTCTCCGGACGTTTGGCAAGATGGTCAATGATCTTATTGCAATTTGATATAACTTTTGTTCCCCTTCATGTTATCAAGGGACATATACTAGCAAACTTTCTCGCTCCACACCCACTGCCAGCTGGGTCCTCTCTCAACGACGAGTTACCAAACGAGCAAATATTACAAGTGGAATTTTTCAGTGTGCAGCGCTGGGAAATATACTTTAATGGAGCTTCGTCAGCTAGAGAAGATAAAGGATCATGCACGGTTATACCAGGGAAAGTGGGGATCGGTTTGATCTTTATTATGCCAGATAAGGGTATGTTGAGGTCTTTATACCACCTGACAGAGTTGTGCACCAACAATGATGCAGAATATGAAGCTTTAATCACCAGATTGGAATTGGAAATCTCAATGGATATAACAAATATTGCCATCTACGGTGACTCCCAACTCGTCATCGAGCAAGTCGCCGGACAATACAGAATTCTGAAACCAAGATTAACAGAATACCATCAGTACACAATGAAGCTCCTGGAGCAGATTCCTGAGGTGACTTTCTACCGGATTCCTCAGGGAGATAATGCCCATGCCGGTGCTCTAGCATAACTTACTAAGGAGATGGCATGTCCTCCGGAGGATTCCATCAAAGTCACTGTACAAGGAAGACAAGTCTTGTCTCGAAACGACTTTGGACTTCCACAAAAGCTTGGAAGAGAAGAAACAATAAATACAGTTGTAGACATCAACAAATACTAGCGCAAGCCATTAATTGAACATTTGAATAGTGGAAAGCTGCGAGAAGACAAGTCTGAGGAGCATCACATCACAAGAAGGGCCATGTCTTACGCCTTGGTGGGAAATGTTCTCTACAGAAGATCATTCAACCAGATGTAGTTACAGTGTTTGAGTAGAGCCGAAGCACAGAATACTATCAAATAAGTACATGCTAGATTGAGTGGTGCTCACCAGTCAGGGCGAAAAATGAAAATAAAGATCAAAAGACTCGGGTACTATTGGCCAGCAATGATGTCTGATTGCATGGATACAATCAAAAGATGTCACCAATGCCAAGTGCATGAGGTGGTCTTACACCAGCCTCCGAATGTGCTACACCCAACTGTTGCCTCGTGGCCATTCGAGTGTTGGGGTACGGACATAATGGGTCCGATAGACCCTCGATCTTCCAGAGGACATAGGTTTATACTTGCCGCTACAGATTACCTCTCCAAATGGGCAGAGGCAGTACCGTTACATGGTGTTACGACACAACACGTCCTTCAACTTTTCAAAAGCCAAATTGTCTACTGTTTCGGAGTACCGCAAAGAATAATCTCTGACAATGGGATAGCTTTCAAAAGTACAAAGATCAACAATTTTGTCAGAAGACATGGGATAGATTGGAGATACTCTACGATTTACTATCCCAACACAAACGGTCTGGCTGAGGCTTTCAACAAGACACTGGTACAGATTTTGAAGAAAATACTGGATGAAAATAAAAGAGATTGACACAACAAACTATTAGAAGCCTTGTGGGTCTTCTGGATGACTTTAAGGACTCCCACTCAGTGTACACCTTATATGCTCGTGTACGGAGCCGAGGCCGTGCTACCACTAGAAATCCAGACACCATCTCTCAGAGTCACCGTTGCCAACCAACTCACAATGGAAGAGAGTGCAAAACTCAGACTTGAAGAACTAGAGAGTCTTGAGGGAAAATTACTAGAAGCACAATAATATTTGGAGCTCTACCAGGCAAAGATGGTACAAGCCCATGACAAATTGGTGCACCCAAGGACATTTAAAATTGGTGACCTTGTACTCGTGCTCAAAAGACCTATTCTTGCTCGCCGCAAAATAAGTGGAGTGACCTCGTGGACCTATTCTTGCACGCCGAAAAATAGGTGGAAAATTCGAGCCAACTTGGGAGGGACCATTTATCGTTGAGAAGGTCTATACAGGAGGAGCCTACTAGTTAGTGGAGTTTTGGGGTGAAAAACCCATGTTACCAATAAATGGACGATACCTAAAAATCTATTACGCAACCTGATGTTGCTCAACGCAGCTTGCCTCTGCTTTCTTTGAAACTTTGATTATTTTAGGGTTATCTATGTGGCCAAATGTCTATGATCGGGTCCAAATTTTGTAATTAACCTCATTATATTGAAAATTTTGAGAAAATTTTTGAACTTCATACGTTCTCTTTTCTACTTTCAAATTTAAATACCTTATTAAATCAAACGAAACTCACATATAAAATGAATAATCCTCTTCACCGAAACAAACTAAAATTTACTTTAATAAATACTTTGTTTTGTTCTTATTCGTGCCAAGTTTTGGCCCACTAACATTTTTTCTGTCGTCTGTAGGACAGAGGCTGATCTTTGCCTTCCAGGATGGCTGGAACCTCGCACTGAATGAAGAGATGGTGCAGAGGCTGATCTTTGCCTTCCAGGACGGCTGGAACCTCACACTGAATGAAGAGATGGCGCCGCAAGGAGGTGACATAAATTTCAACATGGATTTCAACCAAGTTGATATGGACTACGAGGGTCCTCCAATCGATGTATTCAGCAGTGAAGAAAAGGGGGGACTGCCTTCGAAGTTGAGGGTAACCACTCAGGATAATGTGTCACGCAAAGGTAAAAACGTGATAGCAAAACAAGATTTGATGGAGGGGCCCAACCGTCTACCCTGCATGGTAGCTACTCCAGTAAGGGGCTTGATAGCTGCCCGTAATGAACAATTACCAAATACTCAACTCCGCAGGACGCAGCACAAAAATGCAAGACAAAAGAAGCAGAGAGCCTTCCTGCGACAAGAATGCAAATACCAGAGAAAGGCAAAAAAATTTCTTACCCCCAATCCTGAGGGACATATTTACGACCCAGATCTGAGAGAAACTTCTACCAGCCTGCCCACTACAGATGAAGAGTCAGGATTTGTGATAGAATCAGATGCACTCCCAGTTCCAGATATCTTATGCAAGAGTTTCCCAACATGCAACTTTGATGTACCAGTCGGAACATCAGTCACGGGCGCATTTGTAGAATGCCCGGATTGCAACGTTCTACATCTACAGCATTTCAGTACATTAGAAGAATACACTTCAAGAACCAACAAGTCTCAGACTCTAGACTTCGCGATAGATGAACCATATGTCCTGCTGGGGACATATCAGCATGAACCATGGAGCCCAGGGCCATACATCCCACTAGAGGCTGAATCTCATGTTCCGGATCGACCAACGCAAGTTTGGGTTCCCGCCGAGGCCCGTAGGAAGGAATGCCCGTGGCAGCTGCCAACCCCTGGTATGGTAGAATACTACAAGATAAGCAGAGTAAATAAAAGAGAATTCGAGTTCTAGGCAGAAGTTCAAGGAAAGTTCATCAACTTATTGGAAGTCCTGAAGCTGTACACTAGGGTTTTCTATGAGGCTGATGAAAACAGTATTCTGGACTGCATCTTTGATTTAAGAGATAGAGGCCGATCGAACCTTCTCATGGAGAGGACATATTCCGAGCCAAAGAAATGGATGAGGGGAAAGGGAAGAATCACCATACAATGCGGCTGTTGCTATAACTTCAAGAAGGACAGACAAAGGAATCCGCTTGGGATCCTCAGATATGGCCAAGTGGATCCATTGCCACCAATGATAAAATGGATGATCAAGAGATTGGCCAAGTGGAATATTCTACCTACTACTTGCATTCCCAACAGTTGCATCATTAACATTTATGAAGAAGGTGATTGCATTCCCCCACATATCAACCATCATGATTTTGTGAGTCCTTTCTGCACGGTCTCATTCAAGAGTAAAAGCAATATTCTATTTGGAAAAGAAATAGATATAGTCGGGTTTGGCGAATTCAGAGGAGCTGTGGAGATTCCTCTTCCAGTTGGTTCAATACTTTTCCAGAAGGGCAATGGTGCAGGCATTGCCAAGCACTGCATTCTAGGAGTACGACATCGTAGGGTGTCTGTAACCTTCCGCAAAATGGACAACAGTAAAATACCGTATGGATTACAACAGGGCCCAGAATTGGAGGAGTTATTTACATACGAGCTGTGAGAAGGTTGTACCTCTAAGTACATGCAAAAGGAACTCTTATTCTGGAGCATGACTTAGAAGGTCTGCTTGATCAGGAGCTCAACATACCTGGTACAGAGGGTTTACTTTCTTTCTTTTAACAACATGACATGTATCTGATATATTCAGTCTACGATGTACTCATAGCATGAGATGGTTTTCAATGTATTTTGACTGGGATTACATGATGTACCTTTTGAGGCATCAACCTATGTCTGAATTATGGCATCCCTTTTTGGAGCCAATTAATTAAAATTTCTCTCAAATTGTCCCTCTTTATCGGTTGTCTTTTTGTGTGATGGATGAAAGCCGCAAACCACGTGTTGGTTCAGAATTTCAATGAATGAAGAACGAAACAACAAATCTTCAACAATAAATAAAACATAAATGAAAAATAATCACAAATGAGTAAATAACAAAAAAAAAATTCTTTTGAAAATCAACCAATTAAAATTAAAACATTAAAAACATTTTTAACAAAAAAAATTTTAAATGTGATAAACCAACAAAAAAATAAAACAAAGTTGTTGAGTGGATGCTTTCGTTTTTGGAATTTCCTACTCATTGTGCACGCAGCACAACCATCATTATCTACACTAACTCTCTGCACATCCCACACAGAATTTCACATTCTCCACAAAACTCACAAAGCTCTACAAGTCTTCTACAAAATCAACCTTCTCACATGATACACTTTTGCAAATTCAACACCCCGAACTCTTTATAAATTTCAATTCTTACATCTTTAAATAAATATTTAAATTCAGATTCTTATCTTTTGAGGTCGGTACTTAAATCCCGACTATCACATCTTGGAATTGATACTTACATTTCAATTGTCACATCTTCAAATTGATACCCACATTTCAATTCTCACATTTTGAGGTCAATACCTAAATTTCGGCTCTCTCCTTGGAATTGATACTTACATTTCAATTCTCTCATCTTCGAATTGATACTTACAATTCAATTCTCACATCTTCGAATTGATACCCACATTTCAATTCTCACATTTCAAGGTCGATACCTAAATTTTGACTCTCTCCTTCGAATTGATACCTACATTTCGATTCTCACATCTTCGAATTGATACTTACATTTCAATTCTCACATCTTCGAATTGATACCACATTTCAATTCTCACATTTTGAGGTCGATCCTTAAATTTTGACTCTCTCCTTGGAATTAATACCTACATTTCAAGTCTCTCATCTTCGAATTGATACTTGCATTTCAATTCTCACATCTTAGAATTGATACCCACATTTCAATTCTCACATCTTTGAATTGATACTTACATTTCAATTCTCACATTTCAAGGTCGATACCTAAATTTTGACTCTCTCCTTGGAATTGAAACTTACATTTCAATTCTCACATCTTCGAATTGATACCCACATTTCAATTCTCACATTTCGAGGTCAATACCTAAATTTTGACTCTCTCCTTCGAATTGATACCTACATTTCAATTCTCTCACCTGTGAATTGATACCTACATTTCAATTCTCACATCTTCAAATTGATACCCACATTTCAATTCTCACATTTCGAGGTCGATACCTAAATTTCAACTGTCTCCTTGGACTTGATACCTACATTTAAATTCTCTCACCTTGGAATTGGTACCTATATTTTGATTCTCACATCTTGGAATTGATACTTACATTTAAATTATCACATATTTGAATTGATACCCACATTTCAATTCTCACATTTCAAGGTCGATACCTAAATTTCGACTCTCTCCTTGGAATTGATACCTACATTTCAATTCTCTCATCTTCAAATTGGTACTTACATTTCAATTCTTACATCTTCGAATTGATTCCCACATTTCAATTCTCACATCTTCGAATTGATATCCACATTTCAATTCTCATATCTTCAAATTGATACCTAAATTTCAATTCTTACATCTTTGAATTAGTACCTAAATCCTGATTCTCACATTTCGAGGTCGATACCTACATTTCGACCCTTTCATCTTTAAATTGATAACTACATTTCAATTCTCTCATCTTTGAATTGATACTTACATTTCAATTTGTTTTCTCACTTTTTGAGGTCGGTCCTTACATTCTGACACCCTCTTTTGAGAATTGACCAACATTTCAATTCTCATTTCTGAATCAACACTACATTTCTAATTCATTACATTCCGACACTCTATTTTGAGAATTGACCTACATTTCAACTCTCATTTCCAAATCAGTCCTATAATTCTGATTCATTACATGTGAGGTCGGTCCTTACATTCCGACACTCTCTTTTGACAATTGATATACATTTCAATTCTCAGTCCTACATTTTTGATTCATTACATTCGAGGTCGGTCCTTACATTCCGACTCCCTCACTCTCTCTCTTTTTGAATTGATATCTAAATTTCAATTCCCACATCGGGGCCAGCACTTACATAATGACTCACATCCTTTAGAAATCTTTAAAATTTCATAACTCAAAGTCCACTCTCCAATCCCTAGCGAGAGTCCCTACTTCTTGACTTGATCAAACACTCATCTGCTAATTCCCCAGCAGAAACAAAACACACACACAACTCTACGCATACTTTCGGGTTCGTTGACTTAGAAGTTTGTATTAGTTTTTGTTGAACTCGTCGGTCAATGCTAATACGTGCGGTGTGCTTGCCCAGCACACCCCACCTATTGGGGGTCAATTTGTTGACCTCACTTTTGGTTAAGGTTTAGTTTTTCCTCTTTAGTAGCCTAAGGACTAGCCATAGGACTCTCCTATTGACTATTCTCAAAAAACTAGAAAAGGCACCCTCACCACTAGAAATTCCAAACTCTTCTCTACTCAACTTGAAGTTCCACATGTTGTTCTCAACCTCCAAATACTTAGTAGGTGGGCTCACTATGGGAAAACTCAAGATGAGTCACCCTTAGAACTTTTGAACCTTAAGGTTGACCCTGGGTGTTGGTCTGGAGCTGAGGCACTCACTACACTTATCTGCACCTATAATCACTCACAACCGTGAACTCAAATTTGTAGCCTAAGTCCCTTGATCATTTTGGGATACTCATGTAGATGGTCCCTTAAACCTACTAGCCCTAGGGCTATGGTTTAGCTAATAACACTACACAGAGGACCTAAAATGGGATTTCCATTGGTCCATGACTTATTGATGGTAGTTGGCACTCAAACTCTACCAAGATACCCAACCTACCCTTTTGCCCCTCAGCACCCCAAATTACCTAAACACCCTCGAAAACCCAAACTTAGCCAAAATTCTCAAGTTTACCAAAAATACCCAAATTTGATCAAAATTCATTTCAAACCTATTGAAAACCTCCAAATTATCCAAAATTACCCAAAATTTCCAAAGATGGCCAAATTACCAAAATACCCCTCCATAGCCCAAAATCCCAAAAATGCCCAAAATTCTTAAAAAATCTAAATAAATCCCAAATGATCCCAATTTCATTTCTCTCAACTACCATAAGACTGAATTTGGCCAATTTGACCATCTTTAGCCAAAATCCTCAAATTTACCTTTAGAGACCCAAATTTCCCCAAATCCAAATCAAATGTCCATCAATTTGACCTCAACTGACCCCAATTTCAATACTAAACTCAAATTCACTTTTGATAAGATCAAAATAAACAAAATCCATGCTCAATTGGTCCATGATTTGAGCCCAATTTTGATTTGGTNCCCACCAGGGCGTAAGACATAGCCCTTCTTGTGATGTGGTGCACCTCAGACTTGTCTTCTGACAGCTTTCTAATATGCAAATATTCTATTAATGGCTTGCGCCAATCTTTGTTGATGTCTGCAACTGTATTTATTGTTTGTTCTTTTCCAAGCTTGTGTAGAGTTTTGAAGTTGTTTCGAGACAAGACTCATCTTCCCTGTACTGTGACTTCGATGGAATCTTCCGGGGGACATGCAATCTCCTTAGCAAGTTTTGCTAGAGTGTCGACATGGACATTATCTCCCCAAAGAATCCGTTAGAAAGTCATGTAAGGGATTTGGTCCAGAGCTTCATTGTGTACTGATGGTATTCTACTAGTCTTGGTTTCAGAATTCTGTATTGTCCGGTGACTTGCTGGATGACAAGTTGAGAGTAACCATAAATGACAATGTTTGTTATATCCATTGAAATTGCCAACTCCAATCCGGTGATTAAAGCTTTGTATTTTGCTTTATTATTGGTGCACAACTCTGTCAAGTGGTATGAGAACCTCAACATACCCTTATCTGGTGTAATTAAAATCAAACTAATCCCTGCTTTGCCTGGTATAATTATGCCTGATCTTCTGTCTTTCCTGATTGACGAAGCACTATCGAAGTACATTTCCAGCGCTGCGGACTAGAAAATTCCATTTGTAGTATTTTCTCGTCTGATAACTCGTCGTTGAGAGAGGACCCAGCTGGAAGTGGGTGTGCAACAAGAAAGTCTTCCAAAATCTATCCCTTGATAGCACGGAGGGGCACAAAAGTTATGTCGGGTGTGCAGCAAGAAAATCTGCTAAAATCTGTCCCTTGATAGCACGGAGGGGTACAAAAGTAATATCAAGTTGCAATAAGATCATTGACCCTCTTACTAAACGTCCGGAGAGTGTTTGGTCGGGTCATCAAATATTGCAATGGATTAACTTTCAAAATTAGGGTAATCTTATGAGAAAGCATGTAATATCTAAGCTTTTGTGCAGCGAAAATTAATGCCAGACAATGCTTCTTAATAGGTGGATATCTTATCTCCGTCGGTATTACATGACCGACTCAAGTAGTAGAGCGCATTTTCTTTTCCCTCCTCATTGACTTGGGCTAAGAGGGCTCCGATAGAGTCATCTAAAGCCGCGGTATAAAGTTTCAACGATTTTCTTGGGATAGGGGCTACCAAAATAGGAGGTGTCATTATATATTGTTTAACGTCCTCAAAGGCCCGTTTGCATTTCTCTTCCCAAAAAAATTTGGCATCCTTTTTAATCAATGCCGAGAAGGGCTGACACCTACCTGAGAGATCAGAAATAAAGCGTCTTAGATATGCCAATTTCCCCTGGAAGGAACGTAGCTGCTTCAAGGTTTTAGGGGGAGGCATTCCCAAGATAGATTTAATCTTATCCGGGTCGATCTCGATTCCCAGATGACGGACAACGAATCTTAAAAAATTCTTAGAGGTAACACCAAAGGCGCCATTTAAGGGATTAATTATAAAGTCATATGGTCGTAACCGTTCAAACACGATCCTCAAATCATATAAATGGTCTATTTTTTGTTTATTTTTTATGACCAAATCATCCACGTAGCATTCTACTTGATTATGGATGAGGTCATCAAAAATCTTCGTCATTGCGCGCTGATATGTTGCTCCGGCGTTCTTTAGGCCGAATGGCATCACTATGTAGCAGAAAATTTCAATCGGTGTTCTGAAAGCTGTAAGTGCTGCATCCTCGGGAGCCATCTTGATTTGGTTGTATCCCGACAAAATGAAGGAGAAAATTTCATGTGTCGAAGCGATGTCCACCATCATTTCTGGTATAGGTAGTGGAAACTCGTCTTTTGGACGTGTCTTGTTCAAATCTCTGAAGTCGACACAAACGCGGATCTGTCCATTTTTCTTCTTAACAGGTACGATGTTGGCTCACCACATGGGGTATTGCTCTTCTTTAACAAAGTTCACATCTATCAACTTTTTCACTTCGGCGATGACTTGTTGTTCTATTTCAAGGCGCATTCTCCTTGGAGCTTGTTTTACCGGGGCTATATTCTTGTCCACCCCAAGTCTACGGACTGCAACCTCTGCTGACGGCCCTGGCATTTCACCGTAGCTCCATGCAAAGCAATCTTTGAATTCTGTTAATAGTTTGACCAATTCTGAAGATTCTTCATCATCAAGTAGAGAACTTATAAATGTAGGTCGGGGACGTTCTTCAGTGCCGAGGTTAATCACTTTCAATTCATCCACGGTGGATTTAATTTCTTCCTCAAATTCTGGCGGAGCATCTTCTATTTGTTGATCAGTAGAGTCTTCCTCCACATCGAGGCAATCCTCTTTTGACTCACAAGTAACAGCCTTGCAAAATTCAGAATCATCGACTGGTCCAACTGTACCAAATTCGAGACCTTCTTTTGAATTGGGAGTTCGACTTTTAGCATTCCATGATTTTTCAAAAAGTTGAAATTTATCTTTTGGCATTTTTTTGGTAAGTGTCCCTGTTGAATTAACTTTTGAACACAAGGCGAGAAGTAACCAAAAAGCAATTCCACTAATTCATTAGAATCAACATCCAAATTTACATGTTTTTTAAGATTAGTAGAGGTAGAAGCACAGTAAAATTTGATCGTCTTGGAACCAACACTACGGACTTCCTTGACCTCTAAACTCTCGACCTTATGAGGGAGAATCAGAGTAAGGGTCATAGTATTCACATAGTGATTTATCCTATCATACATTGTTTCATATTCATTCTTTTCTGTATCTTTTAAGGATATCTCGTACTGAGGTTTCTTCTGCTTCGTCATCATTATTTAAACATCAAAACTGTCTTCATCACCAATGTTGATAGTTGGCCTAGTCCATTTAATGATTAAATTTATCTTTCCTCGTCCGCGTCCCCAGTCTTGACCTCGAGTGCGTGAACTAGAAGAACCGCCACCAACTCGTCGTAAGGGAGTGGTATAAGGTTGTTGAAGTGGAGTTGTATGGCCTCCTTTTTGTGATTCTTCTGAATCTTCGTCTTTGTTTGTGATAACTTCACGAGAAAAAACAGTCCTCTTTGGTGGCGTGTAGTAGGCAGCAACTTCATGGATACCAACTTCATGTATTGAAAATGGTTGTAGATCTCCCTTGATGAAATTTTCTTCACCATCTTTACGGTATTTAATGCACTGGTGTAGGGATGATGGAACCATATTGTGCTCATGAATCCATGGTCGACCCAATAGAGCATTAAAAGAGGTTTCGGCGTCGATGATATGAAATTTAGCGGTTGTCACAAGTTCTCCAACCTTCATAAATATGTAATTGATCCAAGGGCTCTTTCTCCCTTTTGGTTGAATCCTCTTAACATCATCTTATTGTATCCTCTTAACATCATCTTATCGGTCGTAAGCTCTTGAGCTTCAATATCCAAATAGGTTAATGTTCGTAGGCTCATCAAGTTAAGAGATTCCCCAGGATCCACTAAAACTCTGGATAATACAAATATGCCGATGTTGATGAAGATGTAGAGCGGACGGTTATGGTCGGCGGTACCGAGCAGCAAGTCTTCATCTGTGAAGGTTACCCCTAACTATTCTCTCAACAAGCAAACTTCATCTGAGGATGTGCTAGCCAACTGAGCTAGGAAAATTTTTGGATCAAGCAAAGTTGTAACCAGAGATTCTCTCATCTCCTTTGATAGGATTAGAGCATCATAGATGCTTAATCCGGCATGCAACTTCCTAAGATGAGCCAGCATGTTGTTGTCTACTTTGTAGGGTCCTCCGATTTTATCTTGATTATGTTGTTCTTTCACTGGTGGAGGTGGGGGTATCTCTTATCGAGTCATTATTTGTTTTACTTTGTCTGTTAGAGCTGTTCTTGGTGGTAACACTTTTCCTCTCCTTAAGTTAACTTCTTTATTTTCTTCTTCTTGAGATATCATTGTTGAATCTTCCAATGTCTTTTCCTCTTCGTCGGAAAGATCTAAGTTGATGTCAAACGGTGCACGATGACGATCGAGAGTTGGCTCTTCGTTATCGGTGTTGTCATAAGCGATATCATTGGTGCCTTCTTTGGCCTTGACAACGAGCTCATCGAACTCAAGTACGATTTGAGGATCATTTTGGGAATCGAGATTGCAGCTAGATCGGTCATAGTCGGTGGTGCGTTATCACCACAAATAGTCAAAACCTAGCCAAAATCACAATCATTATATTCATAAGACCCCAGAGGGACAAAAAGATAATCATACAAAGTTAAGGGTTCGAGGATTTTCTTCCCCAAATCCGAGACAACCAATTTAGTAGAGGCAGCCCCTATCCTACCCCCTGTGCTATCAATCTTTGCAGCGACTCTTTTATTCTTTTTATTCTTTGTCCTTGATGATGACGGATTTCCTGGCGAATTCTTTATCTCGGGCTTGGTATGTTGCGAACTCTGAATAGTGGCTTGTTTTGATGCAGACTGGATCTTGTTCAGTATCTTCTTGGATGATCTACTCCAGATTTCCTTCCATTCTTCTTCGGTGTTCGTAGAAGCTTATTTTGATGAATCTTGTATTTGATTGAGGACCCTCTTGAGTTCATCCCAAGTTGTGATCCACCCGTCTGTTCCAGCATAAGGATCAATTGGGGAGATTGACTCAGCTGAAATCATGTTTATGGAACCTTTTTAAGGTTCTCTTAAATACTCCTTCGGGATTGTTATATTCTCTTCCTTGAGGTTCTTCTCAAGCCGGTCTTTAAAGATAAAACACTTGTCTATAGTGTTCCCAAGCAACCGGTGGTGCGGGAAATAATTTGGTTCATTCTTCTTATCCACCTCTTCGGGCTTCTTTGGATCTGGTAGTTTGAATTCTGATTTCTTCATCAAGCTTTTGAATATTTTAGGTACGACCTCATCCTTAAAGGAATACACAACTTTCTGTCTCTCTAACAGGGATATTCTTTTGCTCGCTGTTCGAGGTGATCCCTCCTGAGATGGCCGTTGGTTGGATTGACTGCTCTGTTTCCGAGAGTATTACAACGAAGAATAGCGATGCTCTTCTGCATATATCTTTATCGGCCGCTTTCCTTTGTCGGCGACTACTCCTGATTTCTTTTCGAACACTCTGGTCACCTTAGCCTTTTCATGTGGCTCCATTTGCTTCATTTCTTCTAGAAGATTGCTGGCTTTACTGAGTAGCTTCTCAAATGATTTGATGGTGAGTCCCTTAAGCATGAAAGCTACTGGCCCATGAATGCTTTTGAGCAGAATCTCAATCGCTTGATGTTCCTGTAGCTGAGGTTCACATTTCATGCTAAGGTTTCTCCATCTCAAAATATAGTCTGCCAAGGTTTTACTAGGCTTCTTCTTCTCCATAATGAGCTCTCCAATAGACACATGATGCTGCGCCCTGTCAAATCTTTTCACAAATAACTGTTCCAACTCAGAAAATGTTTTAACTGACCCGTTGGGCAACTCAGTGTACCAGTCAAAAGAACTCCCTAACAAGTTGCTGACGAACTGCTGGCAGAGTATAGCCTCATTATTCCTGGTGTTGCCACAACTGGCTCAGAAATGTGCTATGTGCTATCTGGGATTTCCAGTTCCATCAAATATCTTGAAGTTTGGGGCCACAAAACCCTTGGGGAAAGGGATAGCATCGAACTCCTTCGGGTAAGGTCTACCCTTCAAAATTGATGCACCGCCCTTAGACTGGGCTAAGGTATCCTGTACTTGTTCAACCATTTGCTTGAACTCTGTTTCTAGCATGGCACCTAACGGAAAATTCTTCATTGGTTGTTCATCTTTATCTGTTGAAGTAGCGTCTCTTCTTTCATCTGTGATGTGTATGATTTCTGGTTGATTAATTTCTGGAGAAGCCAATCTTGGTGCTTGTGATTGCCCCTGAATGGTGGCCATGGCGGTCATAGCTGCAGTCATCTCTTCTATTCTTTTCTCCAGTAGACTGACTTGTTCATCCCGTAAGAGGATAACCCTACGCAGCTCATCTACGGCGTTCTCTTTAGTGTGAGGTTGAGCCTCGCGCATAGATGTGGTAGCTCTGGTTTCCTGAAATCCTCCTCCAAGTAATCACTGTAATCAAAATCTTCATCGTCACTATTGACGGAAACTTCCTCCAAGTAATCACTGTAATCAAAATCTTCATTGTCACTATTGACGGAAACTCCGTGCTCTCGAGCTAACTCAGAAATCTCAATCCTGAGCTTTTCAACATTTTCCTCAACTATCGATTCCTTGATTGCTTTAAGATCTGGAGGACCTAGATGGACATCCTTTATTTGTTCCTCCTTCTCGCTGGCTATTGTCTCGATGATGTCAGATATTTCAGGCATTGATTTCACTTCCTGTCTTTCAGGCTCACTGAACTGTATCGGTGCAGCGACCTTGGGTACCCATACCCTTTTCTTCTTTGATAATGATGCCTCAGGATAGGGGTGTCTTAGTAGAGACATCGGTATGTCGAGGGAAGGTATGCTCCCCGTGGTGTAGACCGGCTACAGTGTCAGGTAATCGTCTTATCTTTTTCTCCGTGATTGCGGGAATGATGGGTAAGCTCCTCGGACCCAATCTCAACATAATCGGTCGGCGACCTGCGGTCCTGGTGGTGATAGAATCGGTGGTGACTATAGCAGTATCAACTTGGTTTCCCAAACGAAACCAGATGAGAATACAGGTAGGTGACTTTACAATCGACTTATGAGACTTTCTAACGGACTTAACATCCTTTAAAATGTCCTTTTTCATATGAGGGGAAATTGCACGTCCCACTCGTTTAAGTAACTCACTAACAGAACATCCTTCTTTAGTAGCAAGCCTTCGGAATACTGCACTAACTCGGGTGATGGGAATGAATTTCTTTCCCTCCTCACTATGTCCATGGAGTGATGGTAATGCGGAAGCAATCTTCCGGATACTCTCATATCCATCAGTGTCTGTCAGAGGATGAAATCTATTCCCTCGTGTGAGTGGATAAATTTCTGGTAACACCTCTTCAATTTGATGAGGCTCTCCTCAACGGGCGTGTTTTCAGGAGTCTCGGCTTTAATGGTCCTCAAAATTCTTCTATTGCGGTTCCTCCTTTGAGTTCGAGTCAGTGGTACAGTTATTTAGCTTGACCCGATTTCAAACACGAGTGGTGGAACAGTTAATCCTTCAGTCGGATCTTCAACGACCATCACTTCTTTCCCCTTAGTAGTAGCAGGGATAACAGGCTTGATGATAGTAGCTTTAGCCTTCTTACAGGCAGGGAAGTCCTGAGGGCAGTTCAAACTAAATTCTGCAGATGGATCTTGCATTTCTGGAGATCAATCTCCATTACCACAAATGGGGCTTTCCTGAGGATAACCTCGAGGTCTTCAAATCCAGCTCCGAACTTGACGGTGGGAGCGACGTTACGGGTGCTGCGGTTCGTCGGCAGATTGCAGGAAAAGGTTAGTGTTGGGTAGGCCATTGCAGCGGTCTTAAAAGACAGAAAGCTTTAGGGTTAGCTACATAGCCAAAAACCTCGTAATCTTTAGTGCAAGCATTGAAAATAGAGGTTGATATGTAGACCGGGTGGGTCTTAATTTACAGGTATTTTTTAACATTTTTGTTTAAAAAGGAGTAAAATTTAATTAATATAAGAAAATTTCAAAGTGCGCGCAACACAATACGATTTGGTTTAATTTACAAAATTGCAAATCAAATTCGGAAGGGAGATGTGAAGAAATTTTAGGACCCAGTGCGGGACCAAATTAGTGGCAAAGAATACCCAGGTGGAATTAGTCCACCAACACAACTATTGGGGATCCGACCCCATATAAAAATTTAAAAAGTCCTTAATGGCCTTCTGAACCACTATGTTCAAAGACGGTTGAACAGCTAGTCCTGAAGTCCATGGAGTTGGTTGTACTTTCTCAAGATAGAAATGGGTAAAGTATGTCAACGAAAGAAGAGTAATTTGGCCCAAGAGAGACATGGACATATTACCAATGTGTGAAGATAATACTTCTTGATTTGTATGGAGAGAAAAACTTTTCCCCAACAGAGTCGCCAGAAGCTGTCGGCGTTATTTCGGGTTGGTTTGTGGGGAGTTGCCCGTAAGAAGCTGTCGGTCGCTGGAATTAAAATCCCATCGCCTGCTTCCGAAGGACGTTGAAGTATGAAATCAAACTGACTCCATATTTTTCATAGTTTAAAATGAAAGAGTACTATACCTCAAATCCTGTATCAATCCCAACGGATAAACACAAGACTTGAGGATGAGGCTCGATCAAATTAACTAAGGAAAGTATGATGTTCGCCTGGTCTGTGAAACCTTTTGTATTTGCCGACAAATTCCTCTATTTAATATGAAGGATTAAATAGGGTTTATATTAAGCTCGGTTCAGACATGCTTCCTATAAGGGAAAGCCCCTATAGTTAATTACATCTTAAATGACAAAAGCTACCTAAGAAGACTCTCGAAAAAAATCAAGAAATATTATCTTCAAGGAATTACAAATGATAGGACTCTTCAATGAAACCGGACGTAGAGGTGTGAAAGGGGATTGGTAAAAATTTTGAACAATTTATTGTAGAATCCAAAGGAGGAAGAACTAAGGGATGTCATGGATCCAGACGAGAACCTCGGTGACTTCCCAAGCTATCTTAATGTTTGTCTTCAGTTTTGAGGAGAAATATTTACGTGTTTTGTCCTGCAAATTTTATTAGTTATGGCTTACATTTGTGAAACGATCATACAAATAGCCTGGAAGATGTGAGGATTTAGGTCAAGGGCTTACATTTATGTGAAATGATCACACAAATAGCCTGAAAGATGTGAGGATTTAGGTCATACATTCGTGTGAAATGATCACACAAATAACCTGGAAAATGTGAGGATTTAGGTCGTGACAAACGACGAAATGATCACACAAATAGCCTGGAAGATGTGAGGGTTTAGGTTGTGACAAACGACAACCTTTTCGTGTGAAACGATCACACAAATAGCCTGGAAGATGTGAGGGTTTAGGTTGTGACAAACGAAAATCTCGAATGATCACACAAATAGCCTGGAAGATGTGAAGATTTAGGTCGTGATAAACGACAACCTCGGCTAAGACGAGTTAGGGCTTATATTATATAGCAGGGCTATACAAAGGCCTAAAGATAAGGTGATGCAAATAGCCTGGAAGATGTGAGGATTTAGGTCATGACGGACGACAACCTCAGAATCCTAAGATCAAATAGCTTGGAAGATGTGAGGATTTAGGTCGTGACGAACGACAACCTCAGAATCCTAAGATCAAATAGCCTGGAAGATGTGAGGATTTAGGTCATGATAAACGACAACCTCGGAATCCTAAGATGTATAGCCTGGAAGATGTGAGGATTTAGGTCGTGACAAACGACAACCTCGGAATCCTAAGACGGTATAGCCTGGAAGATGTGAGGATTTAGGTCGTGACAAACGACAACCTCAAAATCCTAAGATGATTTAAGAGTTATATTGTATAGCAGGGCTATGCAAAGGCCTAAAGATAATGTGAGGATTTACGTTGCATAACCAAGCAACCTTGAAGTCCTATGGCTTTATTGTTTAATTCTACGGAGGGAAGATTAGTTTAGTTGGGGAAGACATGTTTTGCTGTCGAAGATGGTCGTGCTGCCCACCATGCTAGCTCCAAGCTCCTACCGCGATGAGTTTGAGTTATCTGGTTCGTTGAGTTAAAATGTCAAATCAGGTGGACCTATGGTTGAAGTTCTCTAAATTTTATGAGACCCTATTAAAGTTTATTAGCGCGACACCGGTTAGGATCCTACGATTCCTTCATTCCAACACCACTATTTTCTATTTGATTCACTTAGTACAAATGAACTTACTAAACTCAACTTAATGAGTTCCATAATTTCATTTAAATCGTGGGAAGCCTCGTTAGCAACCATAGGTTACCTCATCTGAGGGATTCCCGATCATCCGATAGAGACATCTTAACTTAGTTGAAGCTGTCGTTTTATGTGATGTTTGTGATTAAATTTTGAGTTGTTTTTTATTTTTAATGTTGTGGCGGTGAATTTTATCTTGGTTGATTTTAATTTTTGTTTCAGGTTATAGTTTTGGTTATGTGTCTATCCTGATAGTTTTTGTTTTCATCCAGGGTGACATCGTTGTTTAGCATACAAATTTGCAGGTATAAGAGAACAATATGAAAATATAAGAAAGACAACGCTGAAAACTGTAAAAGTGTACCTCGCGAGTCTTCTCGTTCTACCACCTGAAACTTAAAATGCATGTTGAGGCAGTTTATGAAGAGCAGAAAAGGTAAAATTTTGGCAATTTTCTTAACCCTATGTCATATCTTGGTGAGTCCTTTAAAGTTTAATTAAGGATGATTTCATTGAGCGAGGAATATTAAATTTAATAGGTCTCTGAGGTATCCAACAAGTTATGAGGGGGAAGCAGGTCCATGCCTCCCTCTCACCAATTGGTGAAAAAGCCTCGAGTCCATTTAAACTTACTATATTGCTTAATGGTTCATCCCGTAAATACCCTTATTACTAAGTGAACCCTGATGTCTCAATTATTCCTAAGAATAGGGTAATTGTCACTTATCATTTAATTTGAAAATTATGGGGATAAAGATCTTAAAGAGGTTGTGTAATTTGAACACTTAGCCAAATTTTTAATCCTAATTGGGCTTAGTGGTGTTTTAAGGATGCTTGATTTAATTATGTTTATTTATTAGTCAATTTTGATTTAGCCTAAGTCACCACTAAGCCCTTAAGACCTAGGTGAGTGTCTTAGTAATTGGGCTTAGTGGTGTTCCAAGGATGTTTGATATAATTATGTTTATTTCTCTAATCCTTGTTTAATTAGATGTTTCAAGGATGTTTGATTTTGTTATGTTTATTTCTCTAATCCTCTTTTAGTCATTTTTTTTGACCCTAGTCCACACTAAGCCCTTAAGACCTAGGTGAGTATCTTAATTAGTTTTGAAAAGGATTAAATTTTAAGTGGTCATGATTCATGATTTGAATTTTATTTGAAAATCAAGTTAGTGGTGTTTCAAGGATGTTTGATATAAATATGTTTATTTCTCTAATCCTCATTTAGTCAGATTTGATTTGACCTAAGTCACCACCTTCAAGTATGTTTGATTATGATTTTTAAACCTAATTGGGCTTAATGGTGTTTCAAGGATGTTTGATATAATTATGTTTATTTCCTTAATCCTCATTTAGTCAATTTTGATTTAGCCTAAGTCACCACTAAGCCTATTTCTCTAATCCTCATTTAGTCAATTTTGATTTGGCCTAAGTCACCACTAAGCCCTTAAGGCAAGGTGAGTGTCTTAATTAGTTTTGAAAAGGGTTAAGCTGTAAGTGGTCATGATTCATGATTTGAATTCTATTTGAAAAACCAAAATAGGGGTATTAAATTGATTAAATATTGGACTTCAAAAGTTATACCCCTAAGTCCAAGATCATTTAATTTTAATAAACTTCCAAATTTTAATAGTCATACCCCTAAGTCCAGGATCATTTAATTTTAATAAACTTCCAAATTTTAATTATTTAGAAATTCATTAACTTATCTTTTTGATGAGGAAAGTGAGATTAATTTCTACCAATTAACCCCTTGTGTTTCAAGCATCAAATAAATTGATTAAGATGATAGGTTACCCATTCCCCTCCTTGAATTAAGCCTAAATTTTAATTAAGACAAAAATTTCAAAATTACACATTTTCCCCTAAGGCTCTAACACCTCATAATTTGTCAAATTCAAAAATGACTTTAAAATTTTTATCCTACCTCATTCATGGGTCAATTGAGACATCAGAGGAGAAAAAGTGATTTTTCAAAATTTAATTTAATTTATAAAATTATTTTAATGCAAAAATAGGATTTTTGAAAGAAAATTCCTAACTTGACCAAGGTAAATTCTAATCCCTTGAAATATTTACTGGAGGTAGACCTAAACCAGAAAAGCCTTTGAACAAAATTTCAAAATTGTTTGAAATTTCTGTGATTTATCGGAATTATTTTAGATTCGGGCTATTTAATAAAAATAAAATATTTTAGGTGGTGAAAATTAAGTTTTGTATTTTTGAAAAATTTCCCTAAGGTCAGAGAACTCAAAGGAGCAAATTTTGTATTTTTTTTATTTTTCTTTGATTTATTGGAATTATTTTAGTGAAAACTCATTTTTTAGCTTTTTTTTAAAGAAATTATTTTTAAGTTTTAAAATTCAATATCTTTATTTAGAAAATCAGGAAAAATATTCTAGTTATTCTTAAGTGATTAGGAACCAATTTAGAATATTTCCATGAATTTTATTGTTTTTGTGTTTTTTATGAATTTTTTGTATTATTCAATTATTCAAAATAGGCTAAAAATCAATTTTTTATTTTAAATATAATTTTATTTTTCAAAAATATCCCTAATCACAGAGAACTCAAAAAACTAAGTTTCATAATTTTTTGAGGTATATTTTGATTTTTAAAAATCATTCAAATGCCAAGAGTGGTATTTGCCTTAGAAAATCAACTTAAGTTATCAAATGAACTCAAAATATTTTGAACTTTTTATAATGAGTTCTCTGGATCATAAACCACAGTGAAGATTAAAAAATCAAGTCATTTAAATGTTTATATTTTTCAAAATTAATTATTTAGTGTTTGCAAAATTTAAGTGCATTTTAAATGACTTGACCCATGAAATTATTTCCAAAATTCTTCTCTAGTCATGGTGGACCATCCAAAATTTTCTTGGGACTTTCTAATCAATATGCTAATATCCATGATTATTTTAACAAAATAATGTGGAATAACTTGAAAAATATAGATCTCTGTATAGGAACCTCCTCTGACTTTGGAGAAATAAGAGAATGTTTCCCCTAACAGAGGTTGCAACATGTCAAAGTTTCAAGACAAAGTGATATATCAATATGCATGAAGAATCAAATGATTCAAAACAGTGTTTAATTAATTAAAAATAAAATTATGCATCAAATTGACTTGAAAAATATTCCACATTATTCTCCTCTGTTCACTGAGCAAGAGGGAATTTTTATTTTATTGTTGTGATTTTTCTACACAAAGTTATGGATTTTCTAAGTTAAGGGTAATTAAATAAATAAGAAAAACCCTATTTATTTATTTAAACCGCGCGTGCCACCTTATCCTTCGACGACTCCGAAGACATGTGTGGCGCGCTCTGGTTGGACGCCGCCGTCACTAGCTTGCTGAGTTGGCCCGCTTTTTATGTTCGAAAGCACTGTCCGACTGGATCTTGGCCATCCATGTGATACACGCGCGATCAGACGACTCTCTGTCATCGTCCCCGATAGAATGATCCCATGACTATCCACACTAAAACCTTAAGATCTCAGCCTAGACTCAACCAAATCACTTCGGGTTTGATCCTATGGACTCGTCTAAGTGAGACGAACACATCCATATGGTTAATGTACCATGAAATCAAGCCTAAGTAGATGGAGAATCAAAATAAGCTCGGGAGGAGGAGAAGTTTTATACCTTTGCTCTGAGAAGGGAGGCATCAATCAGAGATGTTTGGCACGTTCGTTGGGGTCCAAGGTGGCTAGGGATTGAGTCCCTGGTCTTGGTGTAAGGCCTTGGTATGGAATTCAGACCAGCTCGATTTCAGGTGTTGGTCTAGAGCTATGGTGGAGGCTATCTCAGAGGGTAATTTGATGGGGCTTTATCATCTCTTAATGTTGTGAAGGTGTGGGCACAAGCAATTGAAGTTTTGTGGAGTGTGGAGGTGTATTGGGTTCTATCCTGGTTTCCGACAAGGTTTAAAGCTCGAAATTGAGCTTCGACAACGGGAAATGGTGGGGGAAAATGGTTGGAATGTACTGAGGGGATTTTAGGGAAGCTTTGTGTAAAGTTTGGATAGGCCTCTTTAAGAAAATTTTAGCACCCCTCCCATGGCCGTGGGAGGTGAGTTTTTATAAAAAAGGCCATGGGGTGGCTCTCTGTGCATAAGTTTGGGTGAATTGTGGTGCTTAGGTGGAGGGTAGAGGAGCTGTTCAATTTGATTTGAATGAGCTGGCCTCTAGGTTTTATTTGGGTGAGGTTCCATGGGAGTAGATCTTGGTTTTCGGCTTTTCGAGCCACTGGGCTGGCCGGCTGACCAAGGGGAAATGGCTAGGAGCTCAGGGAACCCAGAGGAATCCGTCACAACAATTTAATGCAAATGTACTTTGATTTGGCAAAGATATCTTAAGCATGTGCATTTTTGGAAATAAGATTCCTTAATTTGGGGGACCTTTAGTCCATGTCTTGAAGATATCTTAAGCATGTGCATTTTTGGAAATAAGATCCCTTAATTTGGGGGACCTTTGGCCCATGGCTTGATTAAGCATGTGCATTTTTGGAAATAAGATCCCTTAATTTGGGGAACCTTTGGTTCATGGCTTGATTTAGGTGATTTCATGGTGTTTTGACTGGTCACTAAGTCCAACTAATGGTTGTGGTGGAGTTAATTTGGTGACTTTAGGTTGGTTAGGTCACATTTAGTACATGGGTTCAAGCGGGTACAAATGACCAAAACTTGGGTTTGGGCTAGGCTAGCCATGCCAATTGGCCCAAATAATAATTTAATTTGGTGTATATAATCACAAGGAACAACTTTGGTGAAGGATGGAAGTGGTTTTGAGCGATCAAAATTGTGTAGATGATCATAAGGAACAACTTTGGTGAAGGATGGAAATGGTTTTGAGTTTAATTGAAAGGTCAATTTGAAGGAATTTTGAACTTTTAATCAATTTGGTCATGTTGAGCTAGGCTTGGGTCTAGCTTGGGTTAGCCTTGGGCTAAGTCCAAATTGATTATTGTAAATTGTCAATAGGGACCTCATGAAGAGTTTTCATGTTGAGCTAGGCTTGGGTCTAGCTTGGGTTAGCCTTGGGCTAAGTCCAAATTGATTATTTTTAATGGTCAATCATGTTGGGCTAGGTTAATTTGAAAGGTCAATTTGAGGGAATTTTGAACTTTAATCAATTTGGTCATGTTGGGCTAGGCTTGGCTAAGGGTCAATTTGAAGGAATTTTGAACTTTAATCAATTTGGTCATGTTGGGCTAGGCTTGGGTTAGCCTTGTGCTAAATCCAAATTTATTATTTTAAATGATTAATAGGGACCTCATGAAGAGTTTTCAACATGAGTTGGATGCCAAATTGGAGGTTAAGGCAATCATTGGGTGAAATTTGAGGACTTAGCCAATTTGGGGCTAAATTTGGGAATTTTGGATTTAGGCTAAAATCAAATGTATTTGAGACTTCACCAAGGCCAATTGATGGTTGATTTTGGTGTATAGGAATGTTATAAAGATTTTTCAACATTAATTGGAGCCAATTGACTAGGCTATGGGTTCCATTCGGTGAGACTAGGTCATATGGTCAAAATTGGGGTTTTAACCTAACTAAAAATTGGGCTAATATCATGGACCAATTGAGCTTGGATTTGGCTTAATTTGGTCATATCAAAAGTGAATTTGAGTTTAGGATCGGAATTGAGGTCAAATTGAGGTCAAATTGATGGACATTTGAATTGGATCTGGGGAAATTTAGGTCTTTAAAGGCAAGTTTGGGGATTTTTGATAAAGATTGTCAAATTGGCCAAATTGGGTCATGTGGTAGTTGAGAGAAATGAAATTGGGAATATTTGGGATTTATTGAGAATTTCTGGGAATTTTTGAAATTTTTGGTATTTTGAGCCATGGAGGGGTATTTTGGTAATTTAGGGGTGTTATAGGGGTAAAAGACCAAGATGGGTATTTTGGTAGAGTTGAGGTACCAATCATCACGAACAAGCCATGGAACAATGGAAATCCCATTTTGGGTCCTCTACATAGTGGTCTTAGCTAAACCATAGCCCTAGAGCTAGTAGGTTTAGGAGACCATCTACATGAGTATCCCAAAAGAGCAAGGGCTCTAGGCTAGAAATTTGAGTTCACGGTTGTGAGTAAATGTGGGTGTATATAAGTGTAGTGAGTGTAGTGAATGCCTTAGCTCCAGACCAACACCTAGGGTTAACCTTAAGGTCCAGCAATCCTAAGGGTGACTCATCTTGAGTTTCCCCCACAATGACCCCACCTACTAAGTATTTAGAGGTTGAGACCAACATGTGGAACTTCAAGTTGAGTAGAGGAGAGGGTGGAATTCCTAGTGGTGAGGGTTCCATGTCTAATTTTCTAGGAATAGTCAACAGGAAAAGTCCTATGGCTAGAACCTGGTGAGGGTTGCAAGTCTAGTTTTCTAGGAATAGTCAACAAGAAAAGTCCCATGGCTAGACCATAGGCTTCCATGTCTAGTTTTCTAGGAATAGTCAACAGGAAAAGTCCTATGGCTAGACCCTAGGCTACTAAAGAGTAAAAACTAAACCTCAACAAAAAATGAGGTTAACACGAGTTTAACCACATCTTAGCCTTATCCCTCAGTGAAAAAGAAAAAATTCTAAGTCTAACAACATCGTTTGAGACTCTGTCATATTTAAAAGTAGGACATAGTTGTAAAAAACTAGTGCGATAAGTTCGGATCTTCATTTGGTGTACCTCCAAATTGATTGTTTTGTACCATTTGGATAATAGAATTAGGATCTTCATTTGGTGTACCTCCGAATTGATTGTTTTGTACCATTTGGATAATAGCAAATTTAAGCTTCATTTGGTGTACCTCTGAATTGATTGTTTTGTACCATTTGGATAATAGCAGGTTTAAGCACAAATGAATTAGTGGCTACATCAGTGCGATGTGTAAATTAGGATCTTCATTTGGTGTACCTCCGAATTGATTATTTTGTACCATTTAGATAATAGCAAGTTCAAGCTCAAATGAATTAGCAGCTACATCAGGATTTTGGATAGATAAGTGAATCTCATCTGCTGTAATCTTCATTTGGTGTACCTCTGAATTGATTATTTTGTACCATTTGGATAATAGCAGGTTTAAGCATTCATTTGGTGTACCTCCGAATTGATTGTTTTGTACCATTTGGATAATAGCAGGTTTAAGATTTGAATTAGCAGCTACATCAAGATTTTGGATAGATAAGTGAATTTCATCTGCTGTAGGATTTGTATAATCTCTTAGGAGTCTAGGTTGGTGTTCATTCTCTATTCCTTGATGGTTCTTGTTGTTTTCCATTGTATCAGAATTTCTAGGTTCTCTTTTTGATTTGCTAACCCTTCTAACAGTGTGTTCTAATTCTGAATCGTAGGGTATAAAATTTTCAGCTCCAAATTTGCGCATACAATTTGAAATCAGTACTAAGTATTATAATTAACTAAAAATAAAAATAAAAATATGTTGCAATTTAAGTAAAAATTTTCTAATACTCCTAACTTGTCCGTTACTCTGATCGTAATTTAACTCACTCACTCCCCGAGAATGGCACCAAAAACTTGACCGACTCTTTGTAAATCGACAAATACAAGAATTTGATGATGTTATTAGAAGATTTGATTTCCAGCAATGACATCCAAAGACTTGATCGCGACTTTACAGATGTGTCTAATTTGATTAAGATGTATAAAACGGTGTTAAAATCTTGACTGCGACTTTATATATATGTGTTTGATTTAATAAAGATGTATATATATAATAAAAAGTCAAATTTGTCAACGCAAGTATACGTATCGCTCAAGTAATATAGGGCTCTAATGGAGTTCAAGTCGAATTTGTCAACGCAAGTATACGTATCGCTCAAGTAATATAGGGCTCTAATGGAGTCTTGTCGAATTTGTCAACGCAAGTATATGTATCGCTCAAGTAATATAGGGCTCTAATGGAGTCCTGATATATATATATATGATTATAAAGATGTATAGATATAATATTCAATAATGTTAAAGTCAAATTAAACGCAAGTATACGTATCGCTCAAGTAATATAGGGCTCTAATGGAGTCCTAGATATCGATCCAACAGGGAGTAGTTTAGAATTAGAGACTAAGACCTTCAAAATACAATACTTTAATCACAACAACGACGTTCAATTTGCTTATCTGTCCCTAATAGACAATTAAAATAAATAGATAATTTTAATAACTAATAAATAACTTNAGAAAAGCAATACTTTAATCGCAACAACGAAGTTCAATTTGCTTATCTATCACTAATAGGCAATTGAAATAATTATATATTTTTAATAATTAATAAATAACTAATGAAATTAATGAGGTGATAGTCAATATATAAGAAAGCATCATTCTCCTTATCAAGAAATTATAGTGAATGGATAAAGTGAATTGGTTCAAATTATATTATGTCAAATAGGAGCATACCTATTCTTTACATTTTGGTCTGGGCATAAAGAACATTGACTAATCCTATGCTTGTTTATAGAATCTGCGACTAGGCTGGGAGGATACCGGCTCTCACTTCGGAGCTCCCACGTTCCCCTCACCTGTGGGCTAACATCTACACTTCAGCTCTNAAAGTATGGTTTAATTGTGATATTCAATATATAAGAAGCATCCTTCTCCTTGTCAAGAAATTATAGTGAATGTATAAAATGAATTAGTGCAATTTATATTGTGTCAAATAGGAGCATACATATTCTTTACTCTTTGGACCAGGCATAACGAACATTGATTAATGTTATGCTTGTTTGCTGAATCTGCGGCTAGGCTGGGAGGATATCAGCTCTCACTTTGGAGCTCCCATGTTCCCCTCACCTGAGGGCTAACATCTACACTTTAGCATCCAAACAATAGGACCGAATTGAGGATTTTATNAGGCGGGGTCGAGGGCGCCGTCGGCGGCCTAGTTCAAATCTTCACATTTTGGTCCTTTTCACTCCAAATTTGTTCCTTTTTGTATCTTTATGCTCCAATGACCCTAATTCATCATTCCTGCAACAAAACATCAAAAATACCTTTCCTTAAAGTGAAATATCATTAAAAATAGTATAAAATAGGTATGAAAATCTCAACATTTTTTCCTTTGGCAGGAAGCTTCTGAATTATTGCACTGTACTCCTCACTCAGTGCACAGTTTCATTATCTTCAAACTTCTTTTTCCTGTTGAGAATATCCTTCATAAACTTTACATAGTTTGACCTTTATTCTAAGGCTTCAACAAATGAAATATTAATTGTAAGCCTCTTAAATATTTTCAGGAATTTTAAAAATTCTTTATCCAAATTCTACTGACAAATTCTCTGAGTAAATGGAGGTGGTGCTTTTTCCAAATAAATTTTTAGTGGAGAAATAGGTCTCTCAGAATCTTTTGGAGCGTCATCTTTTGATTCTTCAATTTCTTCTCTCTCTACTTCAATTTCTTTTTGAACCCAACCTTCGAACTGTCTTCCACTTCTAAGTTGATGACTTTTACTTGTTCCTTATTCTGGTCTTTTGGATTTGATTCAGTATTGCTAGGAAGTGTTCTTTTGGATCTATTACTTAATTACTTTACTATTTTCCCAAGTTGAATCTCAATAATTCTAATTGTAGCTCTTTGACTTTGTAATTGATTTCCCATTTGTAACACCAATTCTTCTATAGACAACTTCTTCTCCTTAAACTGTGTATTACTATTGAAACCTGAAGGATAAGTAGATCTATAATTATTTTTCCCTTAGTTATTCTAGTTTCTCAATGGGTTTCCTTAATTGTTACCCCATTGCTGATTATTACCACCCAAATTGTTATTCCAGTTAAAATTGGAATGGTTCTTCCAACCTAGGTTATGATAATTTGAGTATGGTCTACTTATTATTTATGACATTCAAAGTTTCTAATGATGCTTGAGAATCTACCATTTGGCCTAACGATTTCTCTTCAATCATGAAAATTGGTTGAGAAAAAATCATTCCAAATTGGTCTAACTTCCTTGAAATTGCAGCAACTTCATTTACTAACATGTTAAATGAATGAGTTTCATGAATATTGGCTACTTTCTTAGGATTTACCCTCTCAGAAGGCCATTAAAAATGTTTGGGAGTCATTTGTTCAATTAAAGCATAAGCATCATGAAATGATTTTGACATCAATGAACCACCAGCAGTGACATCAATAATTGATCTAAGAGATATAACTAATCCATTATAAAAAGTTTAAATTATTAACCAATCTGGTATAACATGGTGTGGACACTTTCATAAGAGTTCTTTAAATCTTTCTCATGTTTCATAAATAGATTCCCCTTCAAACTGATTAAAAGATGTAATATCATTTCTAAGCTTTGCTGTTTTTTATTGTGGAAAATATTTAGCAAGGAATTATTGTGTTAAATCACCCCAAGTTCTGATTGATCCAGATGCTAATGAATTCAACCACATCTTAGCTTTATCCCTCAGTGAGAAAGGAAATAACCTAAGTCTTATGACATCATCTGATATAACATCACATTTAAATGTAGCGCACAATTCTAGAAAATTGGCAAGATGTAAATTTGGATCTTCAGTTGGTGATCCCCCAAACTGATTATTTGATACCATTTGGGTAATAGCAGGTTTAGGCTCAACTGAATTAGCCACTACAGTAAGTTTTTGAATACTATAATGAAGTTTGTTTACAATAAGGTTGGCATAATCTCTTAAAGGTCTAAACTCTTCATGAATTTCAGCAATTTGATTATTTTGATCTGTCATTTCTGTAATTTTTTTAGTTTTTTAAAAATTAATAATTTTTTTGGTTTTTCTGATTTTTCTAATAGTTCTTTCTAATTCAAAATCGTAGAGCACTAGTCCTTCAGAACCTGAACTATGAATATACTAACAAATAATAAAATAAAATAAAATAAACAAAACAAAATAAAATAAGATAAGATAACTTAAAGTTTAAATTAGACTTTCTAAAAATAGAAATTTTAAAATCAATTTCTCCCCTGTAGCGGTGCCAAAAACTTGATCCTTGGATATTGCTAATATGCACAGTACAATAATAATTCAGATTATATTTCACTTATATTTCTTTACTTTACAACAAAACCAAAAACTTGATCCTGAAGAAAAATAAGAATTTAACTTTATAATTCATATATTGGGATACTACACAAGTATATGTATCATTATCAAGTAATATAAGACTTTTTGATTAAGACCTGAATATTGAACCCACAGGGAGGATACACAATATGCACTATTGAACAACAAACTTTCTATTTTTAATAAAAAGATATTTATCTAAACAAAGATGATTTTTGTAGTAATGAAAATTTAAATATTTTTGATATTTTCAATATTTTGCCTGAACAATAACAATTTAAAAAGATAACTAGAGTTTTTGTAGAAGAAAAGTACTAAATATGAAAATATATTTCTTGTTATTATGAATCAATAATAAGTATAAGAATTCTATTGTGGAAGTATGCAAATTGTGTTGTGCCAAATATGACAATAATATTCTTTACCCTTACTAGAGATACTATAAAGAACATTGGCTAATTTAAAATTTGAATAGTTCTGATAACCGGCTAGGCAGGGAAGATACTAGCTCTCACTCTACAGTTCCATCGATTCCCTCCACCTGGGGGCTAACATCTCGTATCAGAACCTAAAACAGTAAACCAAATTGGGGGCTTTAACCTATCACTTTAAAGTTCTCTAACTCTACACCCTTCAAAGATTATTTCCCTATTTATTTGCACTAAATCATATGAATTACATTCTCATTCATACAACCTCATGCGATTCTCCTAAACCAAGTTGGGGGTTTTAACCTGTCACTTTAAATTCTTCTAACTCTACACCCTTCAATGATTATTTCCAAATTTATTTGCACTCAATCATATGAACTACATTCTCATTCATACAACCTCATGTGATTGTTTCTAATTGTTGACTGAGACAATACCAGCCCGGTTCTTACAAGTTCTCACAACAGATTTTAACATCTAGATTGGCCAAACCAAGAAGTAAATGAAGTGCATGGATTTAAATCATCACAACTTCTTCCATCATTGATGATCAATACTTTCCACAACTTCCATCCAAGCTTAATTACTTGTCATTTTAAGAAGAAAGATAAAGAAAACTACTCAGAATCTATGGAGAAAACCAAACCACACTTTATTTTAAAAGAAGAAATCAATGTCAAACCAACAACTCTCAATTAAAACCAAAAGTAGTCTCAAAAGAAATAGTGAAAAATTTATCTCAAGTCCTCCACCAAAATCTTGAAGTTCCTTTAATTCTCTTCTCATTACGATCACTCAAAATAAAATAACGAAAATGATAAAATAAAAGTAAATGTGGTGCCTGAAAATCTCTCTGAACTAACTCCCCAAATGAGAGCTTTCAAACTTTCCAATACTTTCAAGATTCTTTTCTAAGTCCTCTCTTCTTTCTTTTATAATTTTACAAAAGGTGCCTTGGTTTCTCTTCAAAATATGTCTAGATTCGATCTATTTCTCCAAGAGATGAATCCTTTCATGATAATTTTCATCCATCGTAGTTATAACCACCTATTAAGCTAATGGGTGCCTCAGAAATCTCATCAAAATTCACAGAAAGCAAATTTACTCGTCCAATAACTGCCACTGGCGCTTAAGCGCGGGCCTCTGGCACTTAGGCGCGACCTTCTCTATTTAACCGATGCTTAAGCGTCGGATCTGGTGCTTAGGCGCCAAAACTCTTTTGTACATTTTTCACCTTTTTGCTCAAAATTTGATCCTTTTTCACTCCTTTAAGCATTTTTCACTTTTTTTACCTGTATCTGTAAGTAGAATACAAAAATACCTTCCATTACAGCACAATATCTCAAAAATAGATATAAAAATGTCTCTAAAAACACTATATATTTTAGGTGTATCAGACATCAATGCCTAATTTTTCTATATTTCATTTTCTGAGAAATCTGCTGCGTACCACTTTATGTCAACCTCTAATTAACTCAAATAAACACTTCTACTCATATAAATAATTTTCTAACTCATAACTTTCAAAAACAACACAAAACTCACTTATATATATAAAATTTGTGCTATTACAAACTAAAAATTTTAAAGCCAGGAAAATCTAGTTGAGTGTCCAAAGAAAACCAAACATCCTAACACTGAAATCTAAACTTAAAATACTCAACAAACATAAATATAAATATAGTTCAACAACAAAAGGAAATGCAATCCAACAAAACACAATAACATAAGTAGCACAAAGAAAAAAAGCATTCCATGCATAAAGGAAGTTCAAAAATCTTCTTTGCTCTTGTCCTCCTAGATAACTCCCATGTATTGGTTGTGCAGGTACAAGTTGTATAAAGGTCGATAAAGAAATTCATCAGTTGAATCTTCCTTAATCAAAGAACATTTCTTGAACATACATACCCAACTATCTTCAATACGTCTATTATGTTCAAAATATTTATTCAGTCTCCAATCTAAATGATTCAACATTTCAGAAATATTCTCAATTGCATGTACAAGGTTTTGTACCACTTTCTCTATCTTCTTGATTCTTTTCAAAAATGCATTTGAACTGAAGTAAGGCTGAATAAGTGATGAATTCTGGGTTGCTTGATTCATCAGTGCATTCATATCACTCTAATCTCTCATTCCAATGCAGTTGCAACAAACTCCTGGGTCCATAGGCTTCGAAGGAAGAAACACTTTCTCCCAACTTTAATAAGGCACTTGTGATTGACTGCACAGTAGGAAAATAATAGATGGATATCCCAATCCTGTAGTAGATCCATGTATGATCAAACCCAAAACTAATTTTACAATTATTGAACCAATATCAATAGGTTTTCCTGTTTGAATACAGTAACTCAGAATAACACACTCCTTAGTAATTTTAATGATTTTCATTATGAAGTGTGATTTTGATGCAATAAATAAATGCCACGCCTTAGATGCAAGATTCAACAATGATGAAGAAAAACTTACATTTCCATCATCTCTGACCTCCTAATTTGCATCTTCATCCATAAAGTATCGATAGAGTTTGTTCATATTATCTCTTGTATGGTAAAATTTGCATAGTGGCAAATAAGAACACTTTCAATCATAAACATATCGTTTATCATTGAATGAGTGAATTGGACAAACCTTCCTCACACGTAGACAATTCCTTGGTTGATTCCATGAAGATTTACATAAAACTCTTTCACCATAGGGACAATTATTGCGTAATTATCTAGCATTTCTGCACAATTATCTCTTCCACTCGAGTATTCAGTGTGTTGAATCCTCGATTCAAAAATCATCTTTCCTTGATTAGACCCTTTATCACATGAACTTGATCGTGTAACTTCTGCGCAACAAAACTGACAAACTTTCTCCGGTTGAAAATTCAAAATCTCGCGGAATTTTTAGAGTGGGGAGCCATATGATTTAAAAATTAATGACTCTTAACTCATTTTCGCCCCTAAAATAAGATTTCAAATCAGTTTTTGGGAGTTATAAGGAGAAGAACTTGTTAAAAATTGCCAAAAACCGTCTTTTAAAATGTTTTAAGTTATTTTCGTGATTTTGATTTCAGTCCAACAAATTCTCAAATCTTCCATAAAATTAGGTAAACACATGTTTTTAAATATTTTCTCAATTTCAATTTTCTTAAATACACAGAATTCATAAAATTACAAAAACATAAAAACAAAATAAATAATGATAGATAAGGGTTGTCTCCGACAATGTGGTTGGTTTAATGTCGTGAGCCCGACATTCCCAGTCTATATTCTGGGTGACCCAACATTACAACCTCTTTAAGAGCTGAACTCTGACTATCATAATATGGTTTTATTCTGTGCCCATTCACTTTAAATATCCTTGTAGTCTTTGAATCTTCAATATTAACAGCTCCATAGGGATAGATTTTTACAATTTTGAATGGCTCTTTCCACCTAGACTTCGGTTTTTGTTGACCTCAATTTTTTGTTTAGTTTTTCCTCTTTAGTAGCCTAGGGTCTAGCCATAGGACTTTTCCTGTTGACTATTCCTAAAAACTAGGTAGGAACCCTCACCATTAGAAATTCCAAACTCTTCTCTACTCAACTTGAAGTTCCACATGTTGGAACCCTCACCATTAGATATTGTTAAATCTTCTCCACTCAACTTGAAGTTCCACATATTGGTCCTAACCTCTAAACACTTAGTAGGTGGGGCCATTGTGGGGGAAACTCAAGATGAGTCACCCTTAGGATTGTTGGATCTTAGGGTTGACCCTGGGTGTTGGTCTGGAGCTAAGGCACTCATCTACACTCATCTACACTTATCTACACTCACAATCACTCACAACCCTGAACTCAAATTTCTAGCCTAGATCCCTTGATCTCTTGGGATACTCATGTAGATGGTCCCCTAAACCTACTAGCCCTAGGGCTATGTTAAACTTGGAACCCAAAATGGGGTTTCCTTTGGTCCATAGCTTATTGGTGATGATTGGTACCTCAACTCTACAAAAATACCCATCTTAAATGGGGTTTCCATTGGTCCATGGCTTATTGGTGATGATTGGTACCTCAAATCTACCAAAACACCCATCTTGGCTTTTTGCCCGTAAAACACCCCCAAATTACCAAAATACCCCTCTTGAGCTCAAAATCCCAAAAATTCCAAAAATTACAAAAAAATCTCAATAAATCCCAAAAAATCCTAATTTCATTTCTCTCAACTACCGCATGACCCAATTTGGCCAATTTGGCCATCTTTAACAAAAACCCCCAAACTGCCATTTAAAGACCCATATTTCCCCAAATCCAACTCAAATGTCCACCAATTTTATCTCAATTGACCGCAATTCCAATCCTAAACTCAAATTCACTTTTGATATGACCAAAATAAACCAAATCCAAGCTCAATTGGTCCATGATTTGAGCCCAATTTTGATTTGGGTCAAAACCCCAATTTTGACCATATGACTTAATCTCACCAAATTGAACGCATGGCCTAGTCAATTGGCCCCAATTGATGTTTCAAAATCTTGATAACATTCATATACATCAAAATCAACCATCAATTGACCTTGGTGAAGCCTCAAATCCATTTGATTTTGGCCTAAATCCAAAATTCCCAAATTTAGCCCCAAATTGGCTAAGTCCCAAAATTTCACCCAATTGATTGCCTCAATATCCAAATTGGCATCCAATTCATGCTGAAAACTCTTCATGAGGCAACTATTTAACATTTATAACAATCAATTTGGACTTAGCCCAAGGCTAACCCAAGCTAGACCCAAGCCTATCCCAACATGACCAAATTGATTAAAGTTCTAAATTCCTTCAAATTGGCCCTTCAATTGGACTCAAAAGCACTTCCATCCTTAACCAAAGTTGTTCCTTATGATCATCTACACCAAATTCAACAATTATTTGGGTGAATTGACATGGATAACCTAGCCCAAACCCAAGTTTTGGTCATTTTCACCCACTTGGACCCATGCACTAAATGTGACCTAACCACACTAAGGCCACCAAATTAACTCCACCACATCCATTAGTTGGACTTAATGACCAGTCCAACCACCATGAAATCACCTCAATCAAGCCATGGACCAAAGGTCCCCCAAATTAAGGGATCTTATTTCCTAAAATGCACATGCTTAAGATATCTTTGCAAAATCCAAACACATTTGCATTAAATTGCTGTGATGGATTCCTCTGGGTTACCTGAGCTCCCAGACTCCTCTCCCTGGCTGGTCGGCCAGCCTAGTGGCCAGAAAAACCCAAAACCGAGAGCCACTCCCATGGCACCTCACCCAAATCAAACCTAGAGGNACACCTCACCCGAATCAAACCTAGAGGCCAGCTCATCCAAATCAAACTATGGAGCTCCTCTGCCCTCCACCTAAGCAACACAATGCACCCAAAAATGCCCTGAGGCCCCATGGCCATTTTTATAAAAACTCACCTCCCACGGCCATGGGAGGGGTGCTGAAATTTTCATAGAGAGGCCTCTCCAAACTTTACACAGAGCTTCCCTAAGATCTCCTCAGTGCATTCCAATCATTTTCCCTCACTCATCCCCATTGCCGGAGCTCAATTTTGAGCTTGCTGGAAACCAGGACAGAACCCAATACACCTCCACACTCCACAAAACTTCAATTGCTTGTGCCCACACCTTCACAAGAGTGAAAGAAGCCAAAGCCTCATCAAATCCCCCTTCCACAGAGCCTCTACCATAGATCTAGACAAACACCTGAAATCGAGCTTGGTCGAATTCATACCTAGGCCTTACACCAAGGCCAGGAACTCAATCCCTAGCCTCCTTGTACCCCAACGAACATGCCGAGCACCTCTGATCGAAGCCTCCCTTCTCAGAGCAAAGGTATAAAACTCTTCCTCCTCCCGAGCTTATTTTAATTCTCCATTTACTTAAGCTTGATTTCATGGTATCTTAGCCATATGGATTATGTTCGTCTCACTTAGAATTACAATGGCTTAATTTCATGGCTTATTAACCGTATAGATATGTTCGTCTCACTTAGACGATTATAATGGCTTAATTTCATGGCCTATTAACCGTATAGATATGTTCGTCTCACTTAGAAGAATTCATAGGATCAAACCCGAAGTGATTTGGTTGAGTCTAGGCCGAGATCTTAAGGTTTTAGTGTGAACGTAGGATCAAACCCGAAGTGATTTGGTTGAGTCTAGGCTGAGATCTTAAGGTTTTAGTGTGGATAGGCACGAGATCATCCTATCGGGGATGATGACAGGGAGCCGTTCGATCGAGCGTGTATTAAATGGACGGGGGAGATCGAGCCGGACAGCACTTCAGGACATGAATAGCGGGCCGTGTCAGCAAGCTACGTGGACGACGGCGTCCAACCAGAGCGTGCCACGCATGCTTTCGGAGCCGTCGTAGGTTGAGGTGGCACACACAGTTTAAATAGAAAAATAGGGGTATTTTCTTATTTATTTAATTCCGAAAACTTCAAAAATTCATAACTTTGTGTAGAAAAGTCACAAAAATAAAATAAAAATACCCTCTTGTTTAGTGAATAGAGGAGAACAATTTGGATTAATTTTAAAGTCTATTTGATGCATAAAATATTTTTAATTAAGTAGAAACTTTTTAGAATCACTTGATTCTCCATGCATTTTGACACATCACCTTGGCTTGAAATTTTGATATGTTATAGCCTCTGTCAAGGGAAGTATTCTATAATTTTTCCAAAGTCAGAGAAGGTCCCTATACAGAGACCCATATTTTTCAAGTTATTTCACATTATTTCCTTAAATTAATCATGGAAATTAGCATATTGGTTATAAAATCCCAAGAAAATTTTGTAAGGTCCACCATGACCAGAGAAACCTTTGAAAATAATTTCATGGGTCAAGTCATTTAAAATATCCTTAAATTTTACAAATACTAAATCACTAAGATAATTAATTTTGAAAAATACAAACATTTAAATGACTTGATTTTTAACCTCCACTGTGATTTATGATCTGGAGAACTCATCATAAAAGTTTCAAAACATTGAGTTCATTTCATAACTTAAATTGATTTTTAAAGATAAATACCACTCCTAACATTTAAATGATTTTTTAAAAGAAATATAACTCAAAAAATTATGAAACTTAGTTTTTTTAGTTCTCTGTGATCAGGGGTATTTTTTTTAAAAAAATGAACTAAAAAAATTATGAAACTTAGTTTTTTGAGTTCTCTGTGATCAGGGATATTTTATAAAAATAAACAAAATTATGAAACTTAGTTTTTTGAGTTCTCTGTGATTAGGGATATTTTATAAAAATAAAATAATATGAAACTTAGTTTTTTGAGTTCTCTGTGATCAGGGATATTTTCTAAAAATAAAATGATATTTAAAATAAGATTCTTGATTTTAGCCTTTTTAGGATATTTTATAAAAATAAAATAATATTTAAAATAAAAACTTAATTTTTGGCCTATTTTAATTATTTAAATAATTAAAAATTCATAAAAATCATAAAAATAATAAAACTCATGGAAATGTTCTAAACTATTTCCTAATCACTTAAGAATAATTAGAATATTTTTCCTGGTTTTCTAAATAAATATATTGAATTTCAAAGCTTAAATATAATTTTTAAAATGCTAAAAATGAGTTTTCACTAAAATAATTCCAATAAATCAAGGAAACATCATAAAAATATAAAATTTTCTCCTCTGAGTTCTCTGACCTTAGGGAGATTTTTGAAAAATATAAAACTCAATTTTCACCACCCAAAATATTTTATTTTTATTAAATATCCCAGAACTTAAAATAATTCAAATAAATCACAAAAAAAATCGAAATATCATGAAATTTTGTCCAAAGACTTTTCTGGTCTAGTTCTACCTCTAGTAAAAATTTCAAGGGATTATCATTTACCTTGGTTAAGTTAAGAATTTTCTTTGAAAAATCCTATTTTTGCATGAAAATAATTTTATAAATTAAATTAAATTTTGAAAAATCACATTTTCTCCTCTGATGTCTAAATTANAATGTTCATAATAAATATTGTACCAAATAGGAATAATTTTAATTCTCTACCCTAATACAGTGCATAGAAAATCATTGGCTAATCTCAGTGTTTAGTCCGTAAATCCGTGGCTAGGGTAGGAGGATACCGGCTCCCACTCCAGAGCTCTCACTTCCCTTCACCTAAAGGCTAGCTCTCGCTTTAGTTTTTAAACACTAAGACTGAATTGAAGAACTTAGTTTGTCACCCTAAAGGTTCTCAAATTCTACACCCAACAAAGAATATTTCCTTATTTATTTGCTCTTAATTCCATAAATGATGTTCTCCTCCATGGAATCAAATGTGATCCTTACTCTGTTGTAGAAATCATANAAACTTGCATGTTAACCATAACCCAAAACCAAAATTAAAAATCAACTAAGATAAAATTCACCGCCACAACATGCAAAATATAAAACAACTCAAAATTTAATCACAAACTTCACATAAAACTACAACTTCAACCAAATTAAGACGTCTCTCTCGGATGATCGGGAATCCCTCGGAGGAGGTAACCTACAGTTGCTAACGAGACTTCCCACGGTTTAAATGAAATTATGTAACTCATTAAAATGGGTTTAGTAAGTTCATTTGGACTAAGTGAATCTAATAGAAAATAGTGATACCAGAACGAGGGAACCGTAAGATCCTAACTGGTGTCGTTCTAGTCAACTTTAATATGCCTTCCATAAAATTTAAAGAACTTTAACCATAGGGCCACCTGATTTGATATTATAACTTGACACACTAGATAACTCAAATTCGTCGCGGCAAGGAGCTTGGCACTAGCATGGTGGGCAGCACGACCATCTTCAACAACAAAATCTGTCTTCCCCAGCTAAACCAATCTTCCTTCTTTAGACTTAAACAATAAAGTCATAGACTTTGAGGTTGCTTGCTTATGCAACGTAAATCCTCACCTTATCTTTAGGCCTTTGCATAGCCGAACCCTATCTTCCCCAGCTAAACCAATCTTTCTTCCTTAGACTTAAACAACAAAGCCATAGGACCTCTTCCCCAGCTAACCCAATCTTTCTTCCTTAGACTTAAACAACAAAGCCATAGGACTTTGATAGCTAAACCAATCTTCCTTCCTTAAACTTAAGCAACAAAGCCATAGGACTTTGAGGTTGTTTTTATTGCAACGTAAATCCTCACCTTATCTTTAGGCCTTTGTATAGCCCTGCTATACAATATAAGCCCTAAAACGTAAATCCTCACCTTATCTTTAGGCCTTTGCATAGCCCTGCTATACAATATAAGCCCTAAACGTAAATCCTCACCTTATCTTTAGGCCTTTGCATAGCCCTGCTATACAATATAAGCCCTAACACATAAATCCTCACCTTATCTTTAGGCCTTTGTATAGCCCTGCTATACAATATAAGCCCTAACTCATAAATCCTCACCTTATCTTTAGGCCTTTGTATAGCCCTGTTATATAATATAAGCCCTAACTCATTCTTTAGACTTAAACAACAAAGCCATAAGACTTCGAGGTTGCTTGCTTATGCAACGTAAATCACCTTATCTTTAGGCCTTTGCATAGCCCTACTATACAATATAAGCCCTAACTCGTCTTAGGACTTATCTTTAGGCCTTTGTATAGCCCTGCTATATAATATAAGCCCTAACTCATCTTAGGATTTCGAGATTTTATCTTTAGGCCTTTGCATAGCCCTGCTATACAATATAAGCCCTAACTCGTCTTAGGATTCTTAGGCCTTTGCATAGCCCTGCTATACAATATAAGCCCTAACTCGTCTTAGGACTCCAAGGTTGTCGCATAGCCCTGCTATACAATATAAGCCCTAACTCGTCTTAGGATTCCGAGGTTGTCGTTTGTTAATAGCCCTGCTATACAATATAAGCCCTAACTCGTCTTAGGATTCCGAGGTTATCGTTTGTCATGACCTAAATCCTCACATCTTCCTATACAATATAAGCCCTAACTCGTCTTAGGATTCTGAGGTTGTCATTTGTCACAACCTAACTTCGAGGTTTCTTGCTTATGCAATGTAAATCCTCACATCATCTTTAGGCCTTTGTATAGCTCTATACAATATAAGCCCTAACTCGTCTTAGGATTCCGAGGTTGTCATTTGTCACGACCTAAACCCTCACATCTTCCAGGCTATTTGTGTGATCATTTCACACGAATGAAATCCCTAACTAATAAAATTTNGGCATCGATGGCGTCGTCGGCGCCCTTAGTTCAAATCTCCACATTTTGGTCCTTTTCGCTCCAAATTCGCTCATTTTTGCATATGTTTACTCCATATTTACCCTAATTCATCATTCCTGCAACAAAACATTAAAAATACCTTTCTTTAAAGTGCAATATCATTAAAAACAGTATAAAATAGATATGAAAATCTCAACATATTTTCCTTTGGTCATGCACCTACAACATTTCAAAGATGTATGATGTCAATTTTTAGTGATTTAATTGAAAAAGGGATTAAAGTCTTTATGGATGATTTTTCTGTGTTTGAAACTTCATTTCAAATATGTCTAAATCCGTTAGAGAAAGTTCTAGAATGATGTTAAAAGACTAATCTCGTATTAAACTGCAAAAAATGTTAATTTATGGTTGCAGGAGAAATTGTACTTGGGCATAAAATTTCAGATAATAGCATACAAGTAGATCTTGTAAAAATATAGGTTATAACTAACCTACCTCCACCTTCTACTGTAAGAGGAGTTAGGAGCCTTTTAGGACAACCTGGATTTTAAACACGATATATTAAAATTTTTTCAAAAATTACTAAGACTTTATGCCAACTTATTGAAAAAGATACAAAATTTGACTTCAACCAAGAGTGTCTTAAAGCCTTTGAAACTTTAAAGGAATAATTTATCAATACTCTAATAATTATTTCATCTAATTGGGAAAAAAATTTTGAATTAATGTGTGATGCAAGTGATTATGCAATTGGAGCTGTTTTAGGGCATATGACAAATTTTTTAAAGTTATATATCATGCTAGTAAGACTCTTAATGATGCTTAGATTAACTGCACCACTATTGAAAGAGAATTATTAGTCATTGTTTATGTTTTTGATAAGTTTAGGTCATATCTAATTAGAGTTAAATGTATTGTGCATACTGACTACTCTGCTATTATGTATTTAATGCGAAAGAAGGATGGAAAACCAAAATTAATTAGATGGGTACTTCTGAAGCAAGAGTTTAAATTTATAGTAGTCGATAGGAAGGGGACTGATAATCAAATTGTTGATCATCTATCTAGGTTGAAATACGAAGAAACACTTGATTTGGAAAAAGAAATTAATGAAACTTTTCTTGATGAACAATTTTATGCTGTCAAATGATGGGAAATACCGTGGTATGATGATATTGTGAATTATAATGTTAGTGGTATTTTACCGTATCGGCTTACCAAACAATAGAAAAAAAAATTCATTCACGACGCAAAATCTTATTTTTTGGGATGACCCATAGTTGTACAAATAATATAAATATTTAGTGATGAGACGATGTGTGCCTTATAAAGAAATTCAGGAAATTATCCAAAAATTTCATGATTCTGAATTTGGAGGTCATTTTGGGAATGATAGAACTGTTCATAAAATTTTGCAATCTAGATTTTATTGGTCTACTCTATTTAGATATGTTAATATATATATATAAACATGTGATCGGTGTCAGAGAGTAGGTAATATTTCAAAAAGAAATGAAATGTCTCTAAATTGTAATTTTTTATGCATGGAAATTTAATTTTATGGAACCATTTATACCTTCATTTTGATATATATATATATATATATATATNATATATATATATATATATATATATATATATATATATTGCTTGTTGTGTATTATGTGTCAAAATGGATTGAAGCAATCGATTTACATTGATGTGATGCTAGGAGTGTTTCAAAATATTTAATCAAAAATATTTTTACAAGATATGGAATGTAGAGAATAATCATTACCGAAGGAGAATCTCATTTTAGAAATGCAATAATTACAGGGTTGGTGGAAAAATATAATATAAAACATAAAATTGCAACTGTTTATCTTCCCCAGATTAGTGGTTTAGTAGAAGTATCTAATCATGAAATTAAAAGAATTTTGGAAAAAAAATGTAAATCCTAATAAAATGGATTGGTCTGCTAGATTAGATATTGCATTATAAGCTTACAGGACAACTTATAAGACACTTATAAGAATGTCCCCGTATAAATTAATTTTTTAGAAGACTTGTCACTTACCAGAAGAATTGGAGCATAAAGCCTATTGAGCAATTAAGAAGTTTAATTTTAATTTGAAAGATGTTGGTAAGAAAATATTATTACAATTGAATGAGCTTGAAGAAATTAGGAATGAATCTTATGATAATGCTAAAAAGGGTGTTTATTTGAGTGAATTAGAGGTTGACGTAAAACGGTACGCGATAGATTTCCTCAGAAAATGAAATCTAGAAAAATTAGGAGTTGGCGCCTGAGGCGCCAAATTCCAGAAAATGCCCAGTTTGATTAAAAACCGCAAAATCGCCCAGTAGAACACCTTTTTTTATTATTTGGGTCATCTCCTACCTCTAAACTGGGACTTAAGGCTTCACATTGTGCGCATTTGAGAAGATTTTGAAGGCCAAAGATCTTAGATTTTATCTTCACTTGGTAAGAGCTTCACTTTAACCTAGAAATTTTTTATTTTCACCATGGATTTGTCCTATATTATGGGAGATCTGAAATTTAGAATTTTT
Organism: Phalaenopsis hybrid cultivar; assembly: GCA_002079205.1. Taxonomy (NCBI): domain Eukaryota; kingdom Viridiplantae; phylum Streptophyta; class Magnoliopsida; order Asparagales; family Orchidaceae; genus Phalaenopsis; species Phalaenopsis hybrid cultivar. The sequence continues at coordinate 12,425 of JXCR01137730.1, read as the reverse complement.
TATGATTCTGAATTTAGAGGTCATTTTGGGAATGATATAACTGTTCATAAAATTTTGTAATCTAGATTTTATTTGTCTACTCTATTTAGAGATGTTAATATATATATATATAAACATGTGATCGGTGTCAGAGAGTATGTAATATTTCAAAAAGAAATGAAATGTCTCTAAATTTTAATTTAGAAATTGAAATTTTTGATGCATGGGGATTGGATTTTATGAGACCATTTATACTTTCATTTGGACATATATATATATATATATTGCTTGTTGTGGATTATGTGTCAAAATAGATTGAAGCAATCGATTTACATCGATGTGATGCTAGGAGTGTTTCAAAATTTTTAATCAAAAATATTTTTACAAGATATGGAATGTAGAGAATAATCTTTACCGAAGGAGGATCTCATTTTAGGAATGCAATAATTGCAAGGTTGGTGGAAAATATAATATTATGCATAAAATTGCAATTGTTTCTCTTCCTCAGATTAGTGGTTTATTAGAAGTATCTAATCGTAAAATTAAAAGAATTTTGAAAAAACTGTAAATGCTAATAAAAGAGATTGGTCTGCTAGATTAGATACTGCATTATAGGCTTACAGGACAGCTTATAAGACACTTATAATAATGTCCCCATATAAATTAATTTTTGAGAAGGCTTGTCACATACCAGAAGAATTGGAGCATAAAGCCTATTAGGCAATTAAGGAGTTAAATTTTAATTTGAAAGATGCTGGTAAGAAAATATTATTACAATTGAATGAGCTTGAAGAAATTAGGAATGAATCTTATGATAATGCTAGAATAAGTGTTTATTTGAGTGAATTAGAGGTTGACGTAAAACGCTATGCGAAAGATTTCCTCAGAAAATGAAATCTAGAAAAATTAGGAGTTGGCGCCTGAGGCACCAAATTCTAGAAAATGTCCAGTTTGATTAAAAACCACAAAATCGCCCAGTAAAACACCATTTTTACTATTTGGGTCATCTCCTACCTCTAAATCGAGACTTAGGGCTTCACATTGTGCGCATTTGAGAAGATTTCGAAGGCCAAAGATCTTAGATTTTATCTTCTCTTGGTAAGAGCTTCACTTTAACCTAGAAATTTTTTGTTTTCACCATGAATTTGTCCTATATTATGGGAGATCTGAAATTTGGAATTTTTTATGAAGAAGCTTAAAGAAAACCAATGGTGAAAAGTTTCTTACCTAATAATCTTATTTGCAATTTATTTGGATTTTTAATTTTGTAATTTATTTGGATTTTCATAGAAATTACAATGGCTCCACGAGTAAAGCGAGGAAAGTCTATGGGAGATTTTGATGCGAGGAGATTTGTCAACTATAATGCCCAACACAGTTACAATACTCCAATAGAATCTAGAAAGTTGATCCAGCAACGGGCATTTGCTAACCCGGGTGGCAAGATCGAGAGGTTGATTGTCACCAGAAATTGGGAGAGGTTTTGCTACTTCACTGCAGCAGCTATTGTGCCTATGATCCAAGAGTTCTATGCCAAACTGTGATTCACTACTGATGATCATATCCTTGTGAGAGGTAAGCAAGTTGAGTTTTCAAGAGAAAGAATCAATGCATTTTACGGACTGAAGAAAGCATTTCATACTTTCAAACTCAAGTGTGGTTGTTTTTTCTCCATGAATTTTGAGTAGTTTTCTTTATCTTTTTCCTTAAAATGATAAATGATAAAGTATTGGAGGGAACTTGTGTGAAGTATTAGTCTTTAATGTTGGAAGAATTTGTGATGATTTTAAAACTTATACTTCATTTACTTCTTGATTTGGTCAATTAATATGTTAATACCTATTGTGAGAACATGTAAGATAATCTTGATAATGATCACTTAAAGTTTTAAATCTTTTCAAAATTAATACACACACTTAATACATTCACTTAGGTCTTAAGGACTTAGTGGTGAACTTAAGTTGAAATCCAGTTGTTAAAAGAGGATTAGAAAAATCAACATAATCGAACTCTTTTAAAACACCACAAGTCCACTTAGGACTAAAAATTTGGCCAAGTGTTCTTAGTAACACTAATTTGCCCCTTTAGGGTCTTCACCCACATAATTTTAGAATTACCTTATTCTTGGGAATAATCAAGACATCAATGTTCACTGAGTATCAGGATATTTAGGATGAATTATTAAGCAACATAATAAAGTTTAAATGAACACAAGACCTTTTACCAGACATTAAGAAGGTTGCATGGACCAGCTCCCTACTCTTAAACTGGAGAATATCTTACGGATCNTGCTCCCTACTCTTAACCTGGTGAATACCTTAGGGATCTATTAAACTTAATATGTTTTACTTAATAATATTATCCTTAAAATTTAAGGACCCCCAATACACAACATAGAGTTAGGAAGGTTTCCAAAACTTCACTTCCAGCTCTATATACATAAATGCTCTGACATGCATTTTGAGTTGCAGGTGGTGGAACGAGAAAATCTATATACATAAATGCCCTGACATGCATTTTGAGTTTCAGGTGGTGGAACAAGAAGACTCGTCAGGTACACTTTTACATTTTGCACCATTTTGAGTTGCAGGTGGTGAAACGAGAAGACTCGCCAGGTACACTTTTACAGTTTACAATATACAGTCTTTCTTGTACTTTCCTATTGCACTTTTATTTATGCTTGTATTTACATACCTGCATCAAAAAAAATATGTAATTGCATAAATCACCCCCACAACATTGCAAAAATATAAGACAACTCAAAATTTAATCACAAACA
>JXCR01137729.1:92638-108582 GCA_002079205.1 Phalaenopsis hybrid cultivar | reverse complement strand
GAACTAAAAATAAAATCAATATCAATTTAATCATTCGCGATACAAATAATTTCATTTGATGAGTAATAAAAAATTGTATTATCTCACAGCTTGANAAAAGATCATCACAATTTCTTAAACATTTTTATGGCTTCACCATTTCACAAATCTCAAGACAAAGAGAAAGACAGAGAAAACTACTCAAATCACATAGGAAAAACACANTCACTTTAGTTGTAAAACTCAACATATTTTAACAAATCAATTGGCGAGATTGAAAGTAAATTAAAATCAAAGTGAAAAGATCATCATAATTTCTTAAACAATTCATGGCTTCACCAATTCAAATCACCATTTCACAAATCTCAAGACAAGGAGAAAGACAGAGTCTCATGGGGAAAATACAACTTCACAAATCTCGAGACAAGGAGAAAGACAGAGAAAACTACTCAGATCTCATGGGGAAAACAAAACAAAATTTGGAATTCATATATAAAATCAAAGCATACAAACTATAACAAGTAAATAACTTATCTCTAATTTATCCCCAAGAACACTCCTCGAAGTTCCTCTGAATCTCTTTCTTTATTTACAGCACACAAAATTTCTTTTCGAAGTAGCAAGGAGGAAGAATTATCTCACTTTCCCTCCACTCTTATAATATCTCGAAGAATTCCTCACAATTTTAGACACTCTAGTAAATTCTCTATACACTAATGGAACANTTTTCCCCAAGAACACTCCTCGAAGTTCCTCTGAATCTCTTCCTTTCTTTACAACACACATAATTCCTTTTCAAAGTAGCAAGAAGGAAGAAATCTCTCACTTTCCCTCAACTCTTACAATCTCTCGAAGAATTCCTCACAATTTTGACACTCTAGTAAATTCTCTATACACTAATAGAACCTCTCTAACCTCTAGGACCTCTCTAATTTTCAACCAAAATCTTCTTTTAAAGTTGTGGATGAGCTTTCCCAAGAGTTGCTTAAGCATCCCTTCAAAATTTGACATTATCCAAAGCTTGAGTATGCATAATCGTCGAGCTCACCGTCGGCGGCCTCGAGGGCGCCGTCGGCGGACTTCTGGAGAATTTTGTCCTATAGCCTCGGGAAAAACTCAACGTCGGCGACGTCAAGGGCGCCGTCGGCGACGTCAAGGGCGCCGTCGGCGGCCTAGTTTAAATCTCCACATTTTGGTCATTTTCGCTCCAAATTCACTCTTTTTTGCATCTTTTTGTTCCATTGACCCTAATTCATGATCCTGCAACAAAACATCAAAAATAACTTTCTTTAAAGTGTAATATCATAAAAAACAGTATAAAATATGTATGAAAATCTCAACATATTTTCTTGGGTCAGTACACAATATCAACAAGCTGGTGGTCATAAAATAAATCATCATAGCATAACTTCATTGCCTTAGGATATTTTAGTTTCTTTTGACTACACTATAAAAATCAATTTCGCACAACTTCATATTGTTCTGCTCTTCAGCTTAAGGAAAAAAAAGAAGATTTTCCCCCTTAAACAAGCATATATACTTTCCCAACAAATTTACTTCTTGAGATTATGTCAACTCTATTATTATCATGTTTTTTTTTGTAAACTCGAAGTCTTCAACCCGTCAAATCATCTTCTTAGGATTCCGATTTTAAAGAACCCACTTACTTGAACCACTAGAATGATTCGAAGAAGAGGGATCAAAAAAGAGGGAAATAAGATAGAGAGTAGGCAGATAAATTAAAAAAAAAAAACTATGGAGAACTTTTATAAGGAATAATATCGTGTGATGGGTTAAGAGTGTATGTCCAGATGAAACCGTACTAATACACATTGAGACACATCATCCATGAAGAGGATCCCAACAAAAGCAATCTATAATAACTAGAGAACCAAAAATAACATTTTTTCCTAGGTTAAGAGCACTCTCAAAGGGACATATCATGTTTGGTTAATTACATCTTAGGAGCTGCCCAAGAGTACTTTCGATTAAAGGAGTCTTGCGTACATTTAACTGATGAAGTGAGAGGGTGTCATAAAGGATAGTTATCTCATAGGAGCATCACAATGCCTTCAAAGCTCTTGCTAAGTCACAATGTAGAAAGTGAGTCTCTCATGATCTCAAATGGATAACGACTCATCAGCGAACGAGGCCAATGAAATAACTGGGTCATTCCATAGGGTCTGCACTATGCTTTCAGGCCTAACCAAATCATAATGATAAATTGTGAATCACCGTATCTCAATTGGGGTCTACAAGACGATATTGATGAAGAGTCAAAGGAGCGACATGACTCAGTGTGGGCATAACAAAGGAGATGTAGAGTAATCATAATTAGGTAGAGATAACTGAGTAAGAATACCACAGATCCGTCATCCCAAGGTATTAAAACCTTAATTCTACCTAGTCGTGAAGGTAGCCGATCTAACATGATCAAATATCCCTTGTCAGCAATTCCTTAATTGCATCATCGAAGGGAACCTCGGTAGCACTAAGGTCAAGAAAAGGAAAAAGTCCTATGACCCTCTGTGAGTAGAACAAGTGGAGGTGAGACTTATATTAGCCAAAACGATGAGGAAGCCGATGGAGTGGAAATAAAAGAGTAATATGTCTATGAAATCGAAACACTCTCACAAATGACTTATTTCACATTTGGTTTGGGGAAGACACTAACACCCTAAGCGCGCTAGCAACCACCTAAGTAGAAATCTCATGCTTAGTTAGGCTGGTTCAAGAAGCACGAGGGCTTTTTCTCAGGACATGTAGAATGATATAGTTATCTTGACAAGTCATAATGTAAAGGCATTATTAGTATGACTTGGGTTATGCCCATGCTATGTAAACCGTTTTAAATCTGACCCGGAGGCCATGTAAGAAAGTAAAAATATGTTTTAAAAAGTTAACATGTTTTAAACCTAAATTTTAATTAATCTCAATTTTTTATTAAGCTTTTGTAGAAGAGGTTATAATTTTATGTTCTTAGAGAGCCTAAATTGCATTTTTTGCATTGAGCCCAGAAAAAACACAAGCAAAGAAAGAGTAAATGGTAAGCACACTACGTAATGTAAACAAGACAAGTACAAAAAATAAGAGACCAAGTGTCGCTGGGTCATCAACCAATCCAAGTCTGGTCCTAATGCTATACATCAAAGAGAATGAATAATTAAGGTAGGGACATGGAACACATGCATGCAGCTCTTTGTCCCCGCCATGTGGTTCCGCCCGTCAGGCATTTCAGAACCCGTACCTGTACCTTATTTTCGATACAGACTCGAGTTTAGGGACTCTAAAAAGTACATATAAAAGTCTAAAAAGAAAGACTCAACTTGCAAAACAGCTGGGTTAGTACAAGTTATATGCATGCAAAGTAGTGAACCATGCATGGTGGGAGGAGAGCTAAGCAAGCATATGCAGAAAAGGCATTAATTTAACTTATTAAATCTTCTTTTTGTTGGACCTATCTTACTACAAAAAAACTGCCCCTAATATACTAGTGAGCCTGTCTTATATCCCAGTAAACACACAATGAAAGCAAGCAAAGTATGCTTGGCTAGAGCACAAAACAACAAAGAACAATAGCCATGACATCAAAATGATTATGTAAGCACCCTAGTTCTAGCTAGCAAATCATCTACCACATTGTGCCATAGTCACAACATTTAAGTGTGTGCAAGATGCAGGTAAAACAAGCGTGTTGATCACGATGCATAACTTGCATTGCTCATCGAGATGTCTTCACTAGCAATGCTCATTAACACATCATGACCAACAACAGGCTACTCAACTAATGAGTAAAATTCATCATCGAGATGATATAAGAATGCATATGCAAATCCAAAGTGATCTGGTGCATTGTGACTGTTCTATTATGATAGAAGCGATCACAAGATAATAAATATTTGTCACAGGTATATAGTGGCATATACTAGTGACAAATACACCAATAGCGCGAAGGTGCAAAAACTCAATCAAGAACACAAGAGACAAATGCTCCATGCAAACGAGTGTGCTCATGGCGATGCAGGGCACGACCATGAAGGAATGGTAATATGGTTCGTGCACCAAACAGGTTCAGAGGCTAAGGAGCACTATCCAGGCAAGGTGAGAATCATATAACCAAGTGGAAACACTTTGTACACTAGGTGGGGTTAAGACGCTATGAAGCGTGACCCCTGCTAAGTGACGAAACATGAAGTGCACAAATGCACAAACAAAATGACCTGTTAGGCTCAGGGGAGCGTGACTTATGCCACATGGCACGGGGTGAATTATATAGGTTCAGAGGCTATGAAGCGTAACCTATGCTAGGTGACAGATGAAATATGCAAGTGAACATGGACCGTGCACTTGATGGGTTAATGGGATAAAGAGCATGGCCCATGCTAAGTGGCCAAATGCGACATACTTATGGCATTTCAGAATGGCACCATAGGAGGTGAATTAGTGCAATTCTCGTTAAAGAGAATTACGCTCCGAGTAGGCTTGCTGTGCAAATCATCCCTGAAGAGGAAATGTGAGCGCATGAGAATATAGGCTCAAGTGCATACCTCAAGCATGCAAGACATGAACATATCGAATGTTATGCAAAAAAAAAAACAAGCAAGAGTGCGAAAATGCAAATACAGGCATGCAAGATGTGGTGCACAGTGACATATGAGGATTTCAAGAAGTGAATGCACAAGGCACTGTGCCAAAGCCGCGCAAGAATACCCACTATGAGCATATGAGGACATTTTCTCAAAAGTGTACAATAGCTCGAATCGGTGGCAGCAGCGATCATGCTGACAAAAGTGGCTGGTCGAAGAGTTTTAGGATAGGAAGGAGAAGACAGTGGAGAGATGGAGGAGAGGAGAAGAAAGGGGAAAAACTGGTGTCCCTAGTGTTCTTCTCCTTGAGAAAGATGAAAACTCCCTCTCAAGCTCCCTGGAAGTTCTCTATTCGATTGATCGTTTGAAATCTCGAATGCTAGCCGGTCCTTTCATTTGTTCTGCCCATGGGGAGATATACCTTGGCTCAAGGCAAGAGGTGACCACTTGCTTTATAACGAAATGTCCATGTTTACTTCAAATGCCATTTAGATATTAAGATCCGAGCAAAAGCGGCTTATCTGGTAGTTAAACCACGCTAATGACATAAATCTGGGAATTAGCAGAGCGAAACAATGCAAACCAGGTGAACATGTGTGGTCACACCCAGAGTTAGGTGTGACTACACCGACTCAAAAGTGTCGCATATGAGATTTGGGCGTGGCCACGCTCGAGAGCAGGTGTAATTACGCCAGACTCTCTGTTTGGCTAGTGTGGTCACGCCGACATCGAGCGTACTTATGCTAAGTGGAAGATGTCGCACCCCATTTGGGGTTCGGGTGTGGTCATGCCAATTTTTTAACATGGTCATGTCAAGGGCTAAGCTTGGCCACACTCGTTCCGGGCTTGGTCATGTCGGGCCCTTAGTATTTTTTGATTTTTGGAGTTTTTTCAAAGGGTGTTTATGGTTTTTATGAGCCATAGGAAACTCTCAATGACTGAAGTGTGACCTCCAAACATCATAATGGTTGTTAGGCTCACCTCATATTGGGGAGCCGATGTCGACCGAAGATAGCCGTTTTTGAGCATGACTAGAATGGGACGCCCCTTAATCTGATAACAGATGCGTTCGTTGAAGGCTTTACAGGCTCCTTGAACGATAGTATATTACGTAAGAATGCAAGATGGTCCCTTGTCACTCGTAAGGATGTCCAGTGCGTGTAGTATTAAAAAAAGATTTACTAGTGTTTTTATTAGAGATAGAACTTAATTGTGTCTTAAGTAATGCTAAATTGAGCTTCTTATTAATTTTTTCGGCCCCATTGTGATGAGGCTATTGTTTTAGATCCTTGTAGGTTTAAGTATCCCTTAACTCATATTTTTTAAGATGAGGATTATTGACATGGTTGATTGTTCCTCCTATGTTGTTAGTAGTTTTCATGAGTTGATTGGTACGGATGCACTACATCTGAATGAGTTCATTTTCGTGGAGCAACTAACTTGGGTGATTGTTTTTCATCATTATGGTATTCTAAGCTTTTATATATGGTAATAGGGATGAGAATCCAATTGTTTTGATAGTTGAGTATTCTTTGCATCTGCTTAATGAGAGTGTTATGCAAAGTATTTGTTGCTTATAATGAAGATCCCAATGTGCTTCATCAAGATGAATGATTTGTGCCTTTTATGTTTATGAAAAATCTTCTTAATGCAGACCATCATTCTATTATTATATTAAGACTCCAGGCTCAGGTTACATTTCTTTGTTAGTTTTCACTAATAGCGATCCTTAAGGAAAGTGGGTAAAAATATATATTTTAACATAATTTTATCTCACAAATTTTTGTATTCCCTATACTATGTTTTCAGAGAAACTCTATTAGTGATAATATTGACTGTGTTGTGATTTACTTATTTGATATGATTTTCTATAATGTTTTTTATAAATGCATAATTGAAAGTTGGTGCCTTCACAATAAAAAAAAAGGAAGTTGATAAAATAAAATGGTTTTTAATATATTTCCATCATGGCTCTATAATTCGCTGGAAAGTTTATTTCTTTCGTAGATGATGGGCATCTTTAAAGTAATCTTTGTACTGATTGATGTTTGAGGGGGATATGGTTGTTTGAGTTCAGTGTTCATTATTTTGCTGGATGTTATATCAATTTTGTCTATTTTATCTTGCATTGGACTCCCCATTATTCTCAATGATTTATCTTTTGTTAAAAAAATAAAAATAAAAATTATAATCTCAACAACAATTAGCACTCATTGCTTAAAATAAAAGATGATTAAGAATTTAATCTTAACTATTATTTTAGTGCACTCATTTATTGTCATATTATCATTTTGAGTCTCATGTTTGTGAAGAAATAGGAAAAAATATTAGTTGAAGATGTTGTTAAAAGCGCTCCTGTTCAGAGGAAACTAGTTGTGTAGGGGTGATATTGTCATATACCAACCCTTTTATTTTCTTTCAAGACTCTGTAGTTCCAATGATTCTTGTTCAATATCAAATCAATTCATTGATACGTGCTATTAATATCAAATTTTTTTGTATAAACTCACATAAAAATCACATATTATTTATTTATTTAATATATTTACTTACAATTCTTTTTAATTTTAAAATCATAAAAAATATCATTCATATTGATTTAAATTTTTTATTAATAATTACAAAATAAATAAGCAACTTTGCCCCTCCCTTTTTTCTAATTAAAAATAAAAATAAAAATAAAAATGTTTAGCTTAAATTCTCCTAAAAGATTTATTTATTTTTTAAATAATAAAATTATTATTGATCTTTAAAAAAGAGAATTCCATCCCTAAAACTGTGTAAAACATATAAAAGTATGATTTGTTTTAATCATAAATTCTAAATTTAAATTTCTTTGATTTTTTGTCACCTAATAAGTAAGTTAGGTCAATCAAAATACCATATAATTATTGCCAAAACTTTAGGCAACAACAAATAATTCGCCCCTACTTTAACATAGAAAAATTTAAAGTCAAACACTAGCAATGAAATTGCAGACAATATTTCACACAAAAATTCTAAGTTAAAAATTATCAAATTACAACTTATACAACAATTTTAAAGCTCATTCTACTTAAAATTTAGATCAAAATATTCTAAAAATTTCTCTACAGGGCTGTCTTTTTTTCTCTCAATTGGACTTCAAACAAGCGAAAGACATTACAAAAAATGAAGTGGGGTTTGGAAGATTGAATAAGAAACAGCCCAATAATGTGAGCCACAAGTGGGCTCAATTTTAAGTGGGCCCAGAAGGGGAAAAAGCCAGTTTTAAATGGGAAATTTACAAGCATAACATCCAACTTATCTCTCATCATACTATTCAACAGTCAAATCTATATTTTCATACATAAGGTGCTGTTTGTAAAAATTTGTCATTTTAATTAAATTCTCAATGTTTTGATCACCTGANCACGAGCGAGCCATGCTCAGCTCGTGTTCGGCTTGTTTATATTTCGAGCTCAAAAAATATGCTCGTGTTCGGCTCGTTGGCTTAACGAGCCGAACACGAGCTGTTCACGAACAAAGAGTCCTTTAAATAACCCTAATTATGTAGCCATAAGACAAAAAGACAATAAGGGTTTGAGCAAGATTTAAATATTATCATTTATATTAAAACATCATCTGAATCTAATTTAATAATTTGTATTCTATTTTCTTAGTCAATATTTTAATTGATTATAAATCTTTGTTGCCTTTTAGTCAATTAGATTTTTTTTAAATACAACTTTATATATATATATATATAAATTTGATGAGTAGTATTTCGAGCCTAAACCAGCCGAACACGAACAAACACATCTTAGTTCGTGTTCGGCTCGTTAACTTATCAAACAAAATTAACGAGTCAAACACGAGCTTTTTAACGAGTCGAACACGAGCTTTTTAACAAGTCGAACATGAGCTTCTTATCGAGCCTAACACGAGCTGTTCGCGAACAACGTGCCTTTTTAACAGGAGGGATTATTGTGTGCGGACACCGCATGCATCTCTGCATGCGGTGTCCGATCCTGACCGTAAATCACGGTGATCTACGGTCTGGATTCTTTCCGTTTTTTTTTTATAAAAATTTTGGTGGGGCCCACCGAAATACATCGGGACTGTGGATCAGGTGATTTGCGGTCCAGATCGGACACCGCACCGATCCGCATGGAATAATTTTTCTTTTAACAGCCCTCCGCAAGCGGACAATGTAAGCCTCAGTCAAACAAACTGCTGCCGAGTCAAACACGTTAGTGATTATCAATATGAACGGTGGATTTTTTAATTAGTGTAGAACCGCAAATTTCTCCCTTTATATTCATCTTCAAATCCGCCTCCTCTCAACTAAACATAAATCACAGAAACAGAGCAGAAGAAAAACAGAAGCGTTCTGAGCCANATATATATATATATATATATATATATCCCCAATATAAATAAGCAAAAGAGAAAGCCGCAAGCCGACAATGTAAGCCTCAATCAAACAAACTGTTGCCGAGTCAAACAAGTTAGTGATTATCAATATGAACGGTGGATTTTTTTAAGTAGTGTAGAACCGCAAATTTCTCCCTTTATATTCATCTTCAAACCAGCCTTCTCTCAACTAAACATAAATCACAGAAACAGAGCAGAAGAAAAACAGAAGCTTTCTGAGCCATGAAGACTGAAGGTTTTGAGGAAAACCCCCGCGGAGGAGAAGCCCTCTATTATGTGATCGTTGCTTGGCTCTCCATCATCTCTTGGATCATATTCAACTTCGGCGACAGCCACCAGAAATCTTCCCGTCATGGCCGCCGGAGAAATGGATCGCCGGCGTTCATCTGATAGGGAGTCTGGTCATGGGATTTCATACATGCGGATTGGTGGTATTCTGATGANTCATGGCCGCCGGAGAAATGGATCCCCGGCGTTCATCTGATAGGGAGTCTGGTCATGGGATTTCATACATGCAGATTGGTGGTATTCTGATGGTATTATGGTGTTTTACGTCACGAATTCACATGTAATCTGCACCCATCTCATCCATATGTAATATTTTCTCCTGGCTTTGAGATATGTTGACTCGTGTCTACTTCAGCTTTGCTTTTTTTTGTTTTTTTCTCTTTACTATGTACTGGTGGAATTAGAGAGTATGTATGTGAATAAGCTTGAGGGGATATGAACTAAATATTTAGACTGGTTTATAAAGTTCAGAGATTTGTGTGGTTTGTTCAGCATGTTTAATTAAAATCTTTCTGCCAAAGTTTTGATTTTTGTGCAGGGAAGTAACAGAGAAATGGGATGATGAACCGTTTTGATAGATTTAAGCTCTTAGATTGGTTTGGAATTTGCTGTTTTGATTATCAGATTTGATTCTTCTTCTTCTTCTTTGGGATTTGTTTATTTTTGAGATTATCTTTAAAATTCAACATGATTTGATTGTGTTTGATATTGTTTTCAACATAGAGAAGACATATCTTATTTGATTAGCTATCATTATCCTAATTTCAAAGAAGATAGACTATTTTAAGTTACCATTGATTTACGGGACTTGGGGGCATGCCTCCCAATTCTCATGTATTTAGATATCTAATAACTAAACTACACTTTTTATAATTATATCGCCCAAATCTTTTACATCAAATCAAAATTACTAATGTTTACATGGGAATTTATGAGTGATACGCATGCAAATCTTCCCAATTTTTTTTTAAAGATTGTTTTTTTATCAATATCAGAATTCAAAAAGGTGTGGTTTCTGTTCTAATTTGGGTTCTATATTGTTTTTTATAAATGACTTGTACGCAAAGAAAAAGGGTGAAAAAGAAAAGACAATCAATGTATTATTGTCAATATTTAATGAATCTTCTGGGCGTCTGGCAGCAGCATGAAACAATTGCTGCAACGTGTATGGACCAAGTCATAGTTGTTGATCAAGAAAGAATTAGCTACAACAGCTTTTAAAGCTTTTCTGACAGAAGTTTTTAATATGTTTCTATCTCAGTTGTCAGTGTTTTGGTAAGCAGAACATCGCTTTCTTGGCCGCTAGGATATTTATAATATATTATTCAATATTTATTTATTTTTATTTTTATTAAATTTTTTTCATTCTGACGGATAGGCTTGAACTGTAATAAGTGGGAAAAATTCTATTCGATATATTGAAACTTCATTATTTATTCATTTTTTCTATCGTAGGTGTTGTGAAAAAAATAATGGCAATAAAGTAAAGAATTGGATCGAGAAAAATTCACAAAACAGAAAATAGCAGAAATACACAAATTTGTAAATTGTCTGCGTTCACGGAGTTATAGAAGATTTAATTACTCTATTCTTTCTCTCTCAACCAAAGCCAAGGAAAGCATAAATTAACAAAAGAAACAAGTTTCTTTTCTTGCCTGAAAACCAAAGGGAAGAAAGACAATTATTCATCTTTTCCTTGTCCTTTTCCCTTGCTCACATCAGCCGAAGAGGAGTTGTCTCAGATTAGGCTTTTGCAAGATGATTTATTACAAACAAAAAGAACAATTAAGGAAATGGCTTAAGGTGGCAGGCCGGGCGCGACAAAGCTGTATTAGTGGGACCGCATGAAGCCATTTAATTCTTCAGCTGGAGGGAAGCGAGAGATCAAATATGGAAGAGTCCAGGCGGGCTTTACAAAGGAAGAAATAATTAATTAGCTACCAAAAATTTCAGTTGACTGGCCCCATCTTCCTCAACAATTCTCCCACTTTGAGACTGGGACACTCACTGCAAAATCCACTGACTGCACCGTCGTTTCCTTCAAACTTGATATCTTTCACCTCTGCAACTCAAAACCTCCGTTTTCAAGCTAGAAGAACAACTGAAGCTGCACCCAGCGTTAACGTAGCCTTGTACCTCCAAGCTCTTTGCTAGGTTACTCATGTATCCACTTCCAATTCTCACTGCATGGGCAATATCTTGCCTCTGCTGAGAGCTTTTTTCAACAAGTCAAACCTTGTACCTCTTATTGACATCAAACACATTCTTCACTTGTTGTGCAATGCCTTCTATCTTGGTGAAAGTTCTATCAGCTCCCACTAGCTCAAATTCTCATCTTTCAATACTCCTTTATAACTCTAACTCATGTGATCAAGCCTGCGCCAGTTGTCATATATAGTGTGTTAGTTTTCTTACCCTGAGCCAGTACTAATGCTCCTTTGGTAACCTTCCCTGTACTATCTGAGAACACTACCGAATGACCACTCTCATTGAGCTGCCTAACAGAAATGAGGTTATTTCTTCAACTCAGGAACATGTTGGGCCTTTTGCAAAGTTAAATTGCACTTGTTAAGGAGTACAATATCAACATCTCCCATCACCACCACGTCCAAAGCTTTTCGATATGTCAGATTTACCTTCTCAAAGTCACCTGAAACATAGTTTCACATCAACTCCCGGTGGAAAGATGTACAGAAGGAAGCCCCTGAATCCAATGTCCAGTCATCAACATAACCGTGAACTGCCAGCAATAACTCATTCTATATTTATTTAGTTACAACATTAACGTCATCATTCTCCTTCTTCTTAGGATTCCTACAATTCTTTTTTATGTGGCCAGTCTTGCCACAATTCTAGCAGGTTACCTGTTCACTAGACATTGATTTTGATCTTCTTCTGTTTGAGTTCCTGTCTTGCGATCTCCCTTAAGAATCAACAATCAGTGCTGAACTTGAACTCGAGGTCTCACCAGAATCTTTATTACGCATCTCCTCAGCTAAAATCAAATCACGAATATCATCATATTTCAGTTTAAATTTAACTGCAGAACTGTTAACTGTCATCCTCATGACATCTCCTCAGCCAAAATCAAATCACGAATATCATTATATTTCAATTTAGATTTAACTGCAGAATTGCTAACTGCTATCCTCATGACTTTCCAGCTATTTGACAATGAAGCTAACAATATCAACGCGCGTATCTCATCATCAAAATCAATTTCAATTGACGACAATTGATTTGTGATAGTATTGAAATCATTCAAGTGTAGAGCAACAGACACACCTTTCGTCATCTTCAAGTTGAATAATTTTTTCATTAGATGCTCCTTGTTATTCGTCGATGGATTTTCATACATTCTTGAGAAAGCCGTCATGAAATTTGTAGTGGGCCTTTCCTTGATGACATCATGGGAAACACATCTTGACATGACAAATCGGATAACCCGTAGAACATGTCAATCCAATAGATTTCATTCCGTATCGTCCATTTTTCCGGCTTTTTTCTCAGTAACGGAAGATGAGTTTCTTTCTATAGAGATAGTCTTATATCTGCATCATCTAGTAACCAAAATCTGTGTCATTGAACTTCTCGATCCCCGCTGTCATCATTTCATCTCTGCCCATCGTTCTTCCTTAGATCCGAACCAAAGCTCTGATACCAGTTGTTGTGAAAAAAATGACGACAATAAAGTAAAAAACTGGATAGAGAAAAATGCACAAAATAGAAAATAACGGAAACACACAAATTTACGTGGTTCGACAAATTGCTTATGCCCACGAAGTGGCGAATGATTTTATTACTTCGAGGAATTACACCGTCGAACGCCTCAATATTTACATGAAAGTTCTCTCTTCACCTTTCTCTTTCCTATCTCTCTCTCCACCAAAGCCACGGAAAGGAGAAATTAACAAAAGAAACAAGTTTCTTTTCTTGCCTGAAAACCAAAGGGAATAAAGACAATTAAGCAGCTTTTCCTTGTCCTTTTCCCTTGCAGACATCAACCGAAGAATTTTTAGAGATTAGGCTTTTGCAAGGTGATTTATAACAAACAAAAAGGCCATTTAAGGAAATGGCTTAAGGCGGCCTTTAAGGAAATGGCTTAAGGCGTCAGGACGGACGTGACAAAGCTGTTTTGGCAAGACCTCGTGAAGCCATTTAATTCTTCAGCAGGAGGGAGGCAGGAGATCAAGGATCCGTTTGGGGCAGCTTGTGAGTTTCAGGATAAGCTGCTTATCTTAAAACGTGGCCCGCGGGCCGGCTACTGAGGTCGACCCGCTGCCTGCGTTTAGTGTAAAAACTCAAACACAGTTTCGGATAAACTGGCGAAACACGCAAAACAAACGGTACGACGGCGTTTTTGCCCGCACTTATAAGCTGCCCCAAACGGACCCCAAATATGGAAGAGTCCAGGCGAGCTTTACGAAAGAAGAAATAATTAATTTGGGCGCAATTAATTAGCTGCCAAAAATATCAGTGGACTAGCTCCACCTTCCTCAACACTACGAGACCTTGAATCATCCATAGAAATTTGGACAACGGCTGAAAAAAATATTTAGTTTACCAATCAGACAAGGGTTATTCATGTGAAAGATGAACTACACAATATTAATATGAAGGATGAAACAATGACTCAATATCTATCAGATATCAAGTCAAAGTTTGATGCTAGCAGCATGTTCATCAAGTCAATACTTTTGAACATCTTATTAGCAACATTAAGCCACTACGTTAATGAATTATTAAACCTATGTGGTCTCCAAGGAGTATAGATAAATATCATAACAAATTATTTATTACCCCGAATCAATATCCAAAACTTTCCTATGCTATTTATATTATACTACAATGTTAGGTTATGATAATCAATAAATATTATATATTTTCTCTCTCTGTACTGTGCTTCTTCTCCTTTTGGGTTGAAAACTAATTCTAGGTTTTCCTCTGATTTTATGGTGCCATAAAATTTTTTTTTTATGTTGGTATCGAATTAATTTTGTAGCAAACGAAAGAAATTTTGGGTCATCTATGTTGTTTGAGATTTAATATGCATAAGAAAAACCCAACAAAATCAGGAAAAGTCATCAACAAAAGTAATGTAATGTATATAACAACGATAAGATGGGATTGGGGACAGACCCTGCACATCACTATAAACGAGTTCTAATAATTTTTAATTGTTTTATATATATGATACTGTCGGCACAAAAATTTGGGAGTTGTTAAGTTGTCGACTGCTAGGATGGATATCCTAACACCCGTTTTAATTTAATTTAATACATATATAATTCAGAAAAATAGTATTTTGAATTTTTGAAAATACAAAACCAAACCGATCTCATATCCCCAGTAGTTTAAAAAAACGAGTCTAATACCACAAGTAGTGCACCTATCTTGAGGGATAAATACATTACTTATTGGTGAAAACTCGATTAAATAAACTAAATATTATATGACATCCGTTTAAGTCCGTGAAACCATTTTATGTTGACCGAAAAATTCTCCTATTTAATACAAAGAATTAAATAGGGTTTATATTAAATTGAGTTCGGAAAAGCTTTCTATAAGGGTAAGCCCATATAGTTAATTATATCCTAAATTACCGAAGTTGCCTAAGAAAACTGTCGATAAAAATTGGGGGATATTATCTTCAAAGAGGTCAAATGATTAGGACTTTTCAATGAGATCGGACAAAGATGTGTGAAAGGAGAATGACTCAAGTTTGGAACATTTTACTTTGTAATCTAAGGGGGAAGAACTAGAGGATGTTATAGATCAGGAGAAGAACCTCAATGACTTCCGAAGCTATCCTATGGTTTGACTTCAATTTAATGGAGAAATATTTAAATGTTTCATCCTGCAAATAACGTTAGGGCTTAAATTGTATAACAGAGCTACACAAAAGCATAAAGATAAATTGAGGATTTATGTTTGCATAAGCAAATAACGTTGAGTTCCTATGGACTTGTTATTTAATTCTAAAAAATGGTTTAGCTGGTGAAGACATGTTTTGCTGTTAAAGATGGTCGTGCTGCCCACGATGCTTGCTTCAAGCTTTTCGTTGTGGCGAGTTTACGTTTTCTAATGTGTCAAGTTATGATGTCAAATCAAATGTCCATATGGTTATGATTCTTTAAATATTTTGGGGGGTATTAAAGTTGATTAGAGCGCACCGGTTAGGATCCACCACTATTTTCTTTTGGATTCGCTTAGTTCAAATGAATTTACTAAACTCAACTCAATGAGTTTCATACTTTCATTTAGATCGTGGGAAATCTCGTTAGCAACTATAGGTTACCTCATTCGATTGATAATCGATCATTCGATAGACACGACTTAATTTAGTTGCAATTGTTGTTTTGTAATGTTTGTGACTAATTTTGAGTTGTCTTATATTTTGAATATTGTGATGGTGAATTTTATCTTGGTTGATTTTAGTTTTAGTTTTATTTTTGTGACTATCCTAAATGTTTCAGTTTTAACATGCGGGTGACATCGTTATTTAGCATGCAAATTTATAAGTAAAAAGTGCAGTAAGGAAAAATACAGGAACGAAAAGTATTGCAAACTGTAAAAACGTACTTGTCGAGTCTTCTCGTTCCTCCATCTGAAAGTTTAGTACTTGCAAGACATATATATATATATATATATATATATATATATATATATATATATATATATATATATATATATATA
>JXCR01137729.1:63099-92513 GCA_002079205.1 Phalaenopsis hybrid cultivar | reverse complement strand
ATATATATATATATATATATATATAATTTTGCAAGAATTAAAACATGCTTATAAATAAAGTAGAAAATACAAGTTTGAAGGGTGTCTACCAGATCCTATATCATATCTTGGTGGTTCCAAATTTTGAGGATGACTTCATTAATCAAATAATAATAAGTCCAGATGTCCTTCAAGATTTCTAAAGGATTATGAAGAAGTCTCGAGTAATACCTTAGACATTTCATAGTCTCTGGAATTATCTTAAGTTCGTTTTGGTTTTATTATGTTTACTGTATATTTCATCCAGTTAATACCCTTATGCTCAGTGAGTTATGATGTTTTGATTTTATCTTAGATGGGTTAATTATCACTTGATATCTCACTTATGAGTTATATAGGTAAAGACCATTGGGGGGAACTCAACTTAATTATGGAATTTAATTAGTTTGATTTTAAAAAATGGGCTTATAGTGTTTTGAAAAGTTTTAAATTAATTATAAGTTATTTTCTCAACCTCATTAGACAACATTTTGATTAAGTTTAAATCACTACTAAGCCCTTACGATTTAATGGGTAGATTTACAATTTCAAGAAAAAGAAATTTTTTCAATATTTACATTTATATTCTTAATCATTATCATGAATTATAAATCATCTGAAAACCATTAGTTGAGGCTTAAAATCAGTTAGTTATGATCTTCCAAAATCAACCCATCACCTTAATATCTCCCTATTTAAATATTCTTCCAAATTTCATTAATTTAAAAAATTACACATTTATCCTTTATAAGATCAAAGTGAGATTGGTTACTACTACTTATCCCTTTTATATTCCAATCATCAAAACATATCAATCAAGATTATTTATTGCCCATTTACCCCTTTGGTTAAGCCTAAATATTAATTAAGCCTTAAATTCCAAAATTATCCCTTTGCCCCTAAGACCTTAATACCCTATAATTCATTAAATTAGACTCAAATGACTTGAAAATTTTATGTTACCTCACTTATGAGTTAGTTAAAACATCAGAGGAGAAAATGTGATTTTTCTGAATTTATTTAATTTTTATAATTATTTTTAATGCAAAATAGGGATTTTCAATGAAAATTCAATAAGACAACTAAAATAAAACATCTATCCTTTAGAAATTTAATGAAGGTTGACCTAGGTAAGAGGACCACTTGGACCAATTTTCATTATTTTTAGAGATTTAATTTACTTATTAGAATTATTTTTTCATTTTGAGCATTAATAAAATATAAAATAATATTTAAGTGAAAAATTAAGTTTTATATTTTTATTAAATCTCTATGAGTCTAGGGAACCCAAATAAATAAATTTCATATTTTTTTATTTATATTTTATCTAATGGAATTATTTTAGTGAGAAATTAAAGAAAATTCATTTTTAAGCTTTTACAATTAATATTTTGACTTAGAGGATTAGGAAAATTATTTTAATTTGTGGCAAGTGATAAGGAAGCCAAATCTAATATTTTAGTGTATTTTTATAATTATGTAATTTTTATCATTTTTAATTA
Source organism: Phalaenopsis hybrid cultivar (assembly GCA_002079205.1). Classification (NCBI taxonomy): domain Eukaryota; kingdom Viridiplantae; phylum Streptophyta; class Magnoliopsida; order Asparagales; family Orchidaceae; genus Phalaenopsis; species Phalaenopsis hybrid cultivar. Next base: position 90,993 of record JXCR01137729.1, on the reverse strand, counting down.
ATTTTTAAATATTTAAATGCCCAAAAATAGTTCAAAAATGAATTATTTATTTTAATTTCTATTTTATTTTTCTTAGGTTCCTCTGGTCATAAGGAACTCCCAAAATCAATTTGGCAATTTTTTGAGTTGCATTTTAATTATTAGAATTATTTTAATGACAAAAATGTGATTTCATTTAATTAATCCATTTGAGTGATCAAATTAACTCTAATTGACTTGTAATTTTTATTGGGAGCTTTGCTAACATTAAATTATAGTGTGAAATAATTTTTTTACGATTTATGTTTATAATTACTCCAAATTAATTTTCTTTTCATTCTTAGGGTTGGTGGCAATTTAGGTTATTTTTAATAAGTTAAATCAAGTTTCTATTTTTCCTAGAATCCTTTGACCACAGTGAACCTACCGAAATATGTTTTTTATTTTTTTGATAAGTATTTTGATTATTATGATTTTTATACCAAAACAGGGGTCATTAACTTAAAAATTAGATATCTCTAGTTAGAAATGCCCCTGACCTTGGAAAATTCAGGGGAGATGTCTAACAACAAAAACATCAAAAGCCCCATAGTCCCATGCCATGGTGAAATTTCTATGTAAATGGAGAATCAAAGTAAGCAAAAAATCATTTAATTACTAAAAAAATACATGCATCAAAATGGACATGAAAATATTTCCATATTGTTTTCCTTTGTTCACTGAGCAAGAGAGTATTTTTATTTTATTTTTGTGATTTTTCTACACAGAGATATAAATTTTTAAAGTTCTTGTTATTTATTTAAATAGAAAATCACTATTTTCCTACTTAAGTGACACGACACCACGCAATCCAACGACGGTTCCGAAGCTCCAAGCGTCGCGCTCCCATTAGATGCCACCGCCTGAGTCGGCAGCCATGCGTCTCCTCTCTACCACTCCAACTTCTCGTCCGGTGCGATCCCGCCCATCCATCCATTACATTCTCGATCCGATAGCGCTCCATCATTGTCCTAAACGGACTGAACCCGTGAGCCGTCCACCTTAAAACCCTAATATCTCGAGCTACACTTGACCAAATCACTTCGGGTTTGATTCTATGAACTCATCTAAGTGAGACGAACCTATCCATATGGCTATCCTACCATGAAATCAATTCTAGACTCATGGAGAATTAAAATAAGCTCAAGATGGGGAAAAATGTTATACCTTGGTCCAAGAGGGGAAGCCTCGATTGGATGCTTGAAGAAGCTTCGTGGAGGTCCAAAGAGTTTGAGGATGAAGCATGTAGTCATGGTGAATCGTCTAGACCCAAGTTCAACTAAGGCTGATTTTGGGTGTTAGTCAAAGTCTACCCTAGGGTGCTCTGGTGATGAGGCTTATATGGGGGATCTTCCTCTCTCACTGTGGGGATGGTGTGTGTGCAATTAATTTGAATTTGGTTGAGTATTTGGGGATGTCCTATTTCGGTCTAAGGATTGAGCTCCAAAATTGAGCTCAAACAGTGGATTTGAGTGGCTAAGGATGGTGGGATTGAACTCAAGGGGTCTTAAGGAAGCTCTGGAAGTAATTTGACAGAGTCTCCTCAAGGAATTTCAAGCTTTCCTCCTTTGGCCATGGAGGGTGGATTTAAATAGAGGGGGAAGGAGAGGCCACCAGGGGCAATTGGTGGGTGCTTTAGGTTGCTCATGTGGATGCCAGCAAGGTGCAAAAATCCAATTGGGATGAGACGACTTGGATGTGTTTAATTTTGAGTTTTAGCCATGGGGGATGAGACATCTTGGGGGTGGCTTCCGACAGCCAAGGTGACTGGCCGGCTAGAGAGAGGTCACCATCTCACTGAGGGAGGTCAGAGCTTGAGTTTGGAGAAGTCAATTGGGTTGGCCATGTGTAAATGTGTTGAATTAAAATAGGATGTGGGAAGGACTATTTTGGGTCAAATTGGGTCTAGTCATGGATTTGGATTGGGTTCACCCACCAAGGCTGGCTTGGATGTTGAGGGAAATCAGATGGTTCAACTTAATCATTAGTAAAGTCCCTATCCAAGTGATTTGGGTTAAGTATGGGGTTTAGGTAAATTCATGGGAGGGGTTAAAAGAATCTTAAGGATATTTGAAAGTAGCTTGACCTCTTGTCCCTAATAGTATGGTGATGTGACATGACTCTCATGGCTTACCTATGACTTGGGAGTGGCTTCATGGCTTCCCTTTGGCTTTGTCAACTTTCATGTGGAGGGATTTTGGATTTATTTGGTAATTTTGGTGAAGTTTGGCATGATGCTTAATATAGAACATTTTTATCATGATTTTGAGACTTAGGGGATGATTTTTATTAAATGAATGATGGGGATAAAATTTATCATGGGGGCTTTTAGATTTGTGCCTTTTGGAATGACTTAAGGATTTGGGCTTTTTAAAATTGAAATTGACCTTGGGCTAAACTTTTGGGCTAATTGAATGTTGAATTTTGTGTAGGGGGATATTATGAAATATTTGGAAAAAATTCAAGTGATTTTGAATTGAATTGGTGGACTAATTTGAAGGATTTAGGCATATGGTCAAAATCGGGGCTTTTTGATTTGGGCAAAATTAGGCTTGCAATTGAATCAAATTGGGCTTGAATTTTATTTAGATTAGGATTGAGGATGCTTAATTTTTATATGGAATTGAAATTGGGCAAGATTAGAGCCAATTGGGCCAAAATTGTGGTTAATTTGGGGGCATTCGGGCCTTTAAGAGCAAATTGGGTTTTTTGGTCAAATTGGACTAATTTGGTCAAATTGGGTCAAATTGATGATAAAAAATTAAAAATGAGAATATTTGGGATGATTTTGGATTTTTTGGGTCATGAGAGACATTTTGGTAATTTTGGCGGTATTTTGGGAATTTGATGATTTTGGTGGATTTTGGTAGTGGTGAGTGGTTTGAGATGATTTTTTGGTATATTTGGGTAATCTTGGGATTTTTTGGCAAAAATTAGGGTTGTTGGGGTATTTTGGTAATTTGGTGATTTTGGGCTAGAATGGGCAAGTAAGCCATGAAGCCATGCTAAACCAATATGAGTCATGTGAGGACTTATTTTGGATGCTCAATATGCTGGTTCTTACTCTCTTAGTCAAAGACTAGGGGTATAGGTTCATTCATATGAGCTCTCCAAAAGGAGTCAGGAGACCAACTTAAGGGGTCATAGGGCCCGAGCTAAGTGAAAAATGAAGTGTGTGCAAGTTAGCTCCACCAAAATCAGATCACCCAGGGTTAATCCAAAGGTCCGACCATCCTATGGGGGACTCTCCTTGAGCTCCTCCATACTGACCCCATTTACTAAGTGCTAGAGGTTAGGATCAACATGCGGAATTTCAAGTTGAGTAAAGAATAGTTTATAATTTCTAGTGGTGAGGGTTCCTTTTCTAGTCCTTTAAGAATAGTCAACAGGAAATTCCTAAGGCTAGACCCTAGGCTACTAAATAGGAAAAACTAGACTTCAACCAAAAATGAGGTCAACATATACAAATTATTATTTATCATTTTTAGTAAGATTGAAAATACTAAAAAAACTTGAGTAGAAGGTATACATAACAACTGCCGTTTGAAGATTATGAAGACGATGGTTGGGTGGGGATGACCTAACCTTCTATGCCATAACTCAGAGTAGTGTGCTTTGGAGATGTAGTTACTAAATGCTTGTGGTAGATTGGTGGAAGAGGGGATGAAATAGAGGCCATTAAACTTGGATCCTTGGAGAATCGGTTGATGAGTTTGTGGATCAGAGTGGAAAACCTGGATGAGTTAAATGAGACAACAATATTGTTATCTTTAGTGAGTTTATGAATAGATAGTAAGTTGTGAGAGAGGAATGATGTATGGTGTATTTGACATAGTTTAAGCCTACGGTTAGGAGTAGGAAGGATGTCATAACCCTTGTGTTAAATCAGAACGGCTTGCTCGTTGGTAACTATGACTTGTTCGACACCATAATATGGAGTTGGTGGTTGTAGCTGGTTGATATCAGAAGTGAAGTATGTCGTCACCCAAGGGTCTAAGATCGGAAGTGAAGTGTGTTGAAGCCCCAGATTCTTCTTAGCTAATGATTTTCATTTCAGCAAGGCGGATCCATCCCTCCTTTTATATCATTAGAATAAAATTCAAATATTCGTACTTATCTAAGTAGACAATATTCTCATTACAGACAACATGTCAACGAAGATCTCCAAGCTGATCGATAGTATGGCTGCCAAATTCTGCTTGAAACACCTAGGTTTGATTGGATGCTTCTTAGGTATTGAGGTTAAGAAATTAACAAGCTCATATTACCTTAGAAACGGTATGTCCTACAACTTCTTCATACAACAGGGACGTAGGATCGCACACTACCCTATACAAGCACATCAACCAACCTCTGCCACATCAATTACATCATTCCATGACCCTACACTTTACTGACAATTGACAAACTCACTTCAATACCTCGTGGTAACTCGCTTGGACATCGCATATGCGATAAATTGGTTATGCCAACATATGCACTCTTCCACTACAACTTATTTCAAACACCGAACCATCATCTTAAGTATCTAAAAGGAACAAGTCATTCAATATGGAACTTTGACCAAGAGATCTTCATCTCCGCTCATATGCTGACATTGATTGAGTAGGAGACCAAGCTCACAGAAAATCAACAAACGGAGTGTGTTCCTTCCTTGGTGACACCCTAATTTTCTGACGACGAAGAAATAATCTACGGTGGCAAGATAGTCGACGGAAGAAAATTTCAGGGCACTAGCTACAACTCAAACATTATATGGCTACACCGTCTCCTTCAGGAATTTAAAATCAATCTCCAACAACCGAGTCCTCTTCATTTCGATAATATCTAGGTCATCCCACTAGCCAACAATCCCATTTTTCACGTTAAGGAAGAAACACATAGAGATCAATTGTCACTTTATACGAGACCCATCAACTCCAAACATGTACAAAATGAGTACATTCAAACTCAGGATCAACTGGCCAATTTCTATACAAAAGCATTTCCAAGGCGAAAATTTCATGAACTTCGCACCAAGCTTAAAGTTCTTCAACAAACCATCAGCTTGCACGAGGGTATTACAACACTAAGCCACTGCCTTAATGAATTATCACACCTATATTGTCCCCAAGGAGTATAGATACGTACCATAACAAATTCTATTATTACCTTGAATCAGCATCTCGAACTTTCCTAGGCCTTTCATATTATTGCTATGTAAAGTTTTGATAATCAATGAACATTATATGTTTTCTCTTCTTGTATGATGCTTCTTCTCCTGGTTTCACATCTGATTTAAATTTATGATTCAAAATAATCTTGATTCCACCTCCTAAAAATACTCATCTCAGCAACAATTTTGTTCAAATGGTCTTAGAGTTGATTATGAAATATTTTGATGCAACGCTTGAGTGGTTTGATAATTTTGGATCTGCCATAAATGATTTGATAATTTGGTTTATAACAGTTGATCTTAATCTTAATTAGTTTAATAAGTAATTAAGTACACTTAAATTGAAATAAGCTTTTGGTTTATTAACTTATGTTCTTTAATTTTCTTTTGCTGAAATTGATAATTAGTATTTGATTTGCTTACTACTGTTCACCTACAGCAAATTGTTCACGGTGGTGTTAAATGTCCAATTAATTTTGTTGCATTTTTAATTCGCCAGATTCTGCAAGATGCAGAATCGATCGAATCAATTTTCTGATATTATATATGCTTTTTTTTTTATAAAAATGTCGATAAGCATTGACTCCATAACCGTGCAAGCACAGCTATTTATGAAGTCAGGTTCGTTTTTAATCTTGGATAAATACCATTAATTGTCACGTGTAACATACTCGGAAGCTTCAATTATTAAGATAGAAAGGGATATGGGTAAGTGGATAAATGAAAAAAATATTGCATCAGGACGACTTACATGTAAAGTGTAATAAAATTAGGTTACGTGACAGTCACAGAGAAAAAAAAAAAAAATCTGGTAATATGGGAGAATATTCTTCCCATGTTATTCATGTATTATTGTATGTTATTCAGGTGTTATTGTGTTGTGAGAATATTTCCGGTGTTATAATAACATAATAATACATCAATAATATTTGAATAATACACAATAACACCTGAATAACACACAATAACACCTGAATAATACGAGAGGAATATTCCTTTGTGTTATCGAACATATTTTATTTTATTTTTGGTCACCGCCACGTGTCGTGATTTCATTAGACTCCGCATGTAACTCTACGTGTGGAGTCCTGATGCAATATCCTAAAAAAGTCAATATTGTTTCTCTCTTTATTCTAATTTAATATTTGCCGTTTCAAAATTTTTAACAATTTTGGTTTTGCTACTATTATATTATATCAAAGAGAACCATTGTTGACCTTAATCTTCGATAATATATGGTAGTTCATGCTTTCAGCTGCTAAGAACACAGAAAAATTCTAAATAGCTTTGGATATTTATAAAATATGAATATGGACATAAATTTCGAGATAATTATTTTACAACAAATATTTAAATTTTGATTGAAAGTTAATTATAACTCTAATTTCAGCAAATTTTAGGCAAAAAGATTGACTCGACGAGAAAGACAATGATTCTAAAATTTGTCTAATCCATGTTAAATTAAGTTGTTAGACTGTTTTCGAAATTTTTCAGTGCATATTGGAAAGTCAAATAAATTTTAAATCTGACATGCTTTAGTCGAATCAAACATCTCAACAATACGAATCCAATGAAGCCAAGATTGCTCGGTTCTAACATCATTAATGCACTCAAATTTTCACTGAATATTGTCTGATTGAGAGAAGCTCTCCGATTAGAGCAGTCTGAATTCATTCATTATTTGAAACATGGAATCTAAAAATAAAGTTTTACCGCTCTTAAAAGGGGACCTAGACTTTGAGCTAGAGGAAGATAGAAACTTGAAGAAGAGGTTGAGATCCAACATTGCTTCTACAAATAGATTAGACGAATACCTCTCCCTCTGGTAGCCGCCATTGCCATCTTGGACAATGCAGTCTAGAACTCCGACCAACCACTTGCTGGCTAACTAGAGTGGTTTTCACCACCGCAAACTTGGGCCAAAGCTGCATGCCAAAGCTGCATGCCAACTTTGACCAACAACGCTGGCCAACTCTGGTTGTCATCGCCACCTTCAACAACTGTTGTTGTCGCCACCTTCGACCTGCTTCGACAATCTCCTTTAGCCAGCTCTGGTCTCTTCTCCAACCAACCTTGATCGCAGGCCGCCACCGCCGCCGACCATCACCTGTCGACCATAATCTACCATTATCAGTTTCCTTTTACCGTCGACCATCATCGATTGCCACTAGCTTCTAGAAGTGAAGTTCCTTATGAAGTCACAATGTGCGTTGTGGAATTCCAACATACTTTGTGGAACGTGAATCACCCTACATACGATGTAACAAAACACTCCAGATACAGTGTAATGACGCGTTCTGAAGGTGTAACAACACACAGTAGATACGATACAACGACAAACTCCACAGATAGCATAACAATATCCCAAATACGGTGTAATGAAGCCTCCCAAAGACTGTGCTAACGCGCACCAAATACAGTGCAATGACATATTCTGATGACAGTGAACAACACAACCCAAATACGGTGTAATAGAGCCTCCCAAGGACGGTGTAACAATGCACCTCGAAGGCGATGACTTTTTCAGAACTCCTAAACCTCCCTCATTACAGCCCAACATCGACTCTCATGGCATGTGAATGTCATCACATCTCACCACTATGGTGTACATGTCCAACTACGACTCACATGGTCCATAGTTAATATAACTCTCGACTTTGGCCTCTTATGATATGTGGATGTCATCGTAGCTTAATGCTCCGAGTTTTGTGACCAACTAAGGGTTACATGGCTCATAGCTCATGCAACTCTTGACTTAGACCCATGTAAGCTACGAACGTCATCACAACCCCCACTACGGTTTAGGGGACCAACTATGACCTAAGTCGTTCACAATTTGTCCAGCTCCCGACTACAAACCACGTGACCTACATATATCATCATAGCTCACCACTACGGCTTACATGACTAACTATGACCTCCATGGTCCATAGCTCGTGCAACTCTCATCTCCAACCTTTGCAGCCTACAGACCTCATCACAACCAACCAACATGAATAATGTAACCAACTACAGCCTACGGGGCTTACCGCTCCTTCAACTCCTGACTTCTGTCTCTATGACATACGTGCCTCATCGTAGCTCTCTGCTGCAGCTTACATGACCAAGTATGACTTACACGTCCCACAACTCACACAACCCCCAATACTTGGTCTCTACGGCCTACCAATATTATCACAACTCGCCATTACGACCTATATGATCAACTTAACCCGCATCACTCAAAACTTCTGTAGTTTCTTACCAAGTCTTCTATGGCCAATCAAAATCTAGAAGCAACCCTATATGTCCCACACAACTAACTACTACCATGACTTTGAAATACAACATATACAACAAACTGGTGCCACGACCTCCTCCTGCTACATTTATGGTGGACTAATGTCTCCATAGCAATCGACTACGACCCTTGCAACCTTCTATCACCGAGAACTATATTCATTACAACTAGACTACGCTACTATTGATGAACCACTAGTGTGCATTTATAACGATCGTTTTTGTAAACCCTATTTTCCCTAATTCAAGAGAATAGTAGACATGTAGACTCACCATTCATAATGGATTATTTCATCTGGGCCTATGACTTGTGGTTTTTCTTCTTTTTTTTTTAGAGTTTCTTATGTAAAAATTGAGGTATTTGCTTTTGCATAATTCTCTTTAATTACCTGAGTGTGTGTTGAACCACGGACCTTTTGGCACGCATCACAATTCTTTTTTTGACTGAAATACCGACAAGTAATTGATGAATTCACTGAAAGTAATTATCAACTAATTATTATGGAATAATCCATCAGAATATCTCAGACAGAATGATGGTCCTTTGACGTAAGAATATGGCTAATCCAATTTCAGAACAAAAACAAAAATTTCTAATATCTTCATAAAAAGTCGTTAGTCTTGGAATTTGAAACTGTAATCTATAAAAAAAATTATATTTATCTAACAATTTGAAAAATAATCACATGTCTTCTTTACTCCAAATCTCCAACAACCTTAGCCACTTGACTTTGTCAAGTTATGCGGCATATATATATAGTAATTGTTCTCCGTCAACAGGCTGCATGATATTGAAATATTCACATGTGAATATCTTCTTAATTTATTATTTTGCACGTTTTTGGTAATTAAAATTGAGTTGTTTGATTAGCCTTTGACAGTCTACAAAACAACTTTGACAATTTCAGGATTGGAGATCATTCTGCTCTATCACTTTCGTTGTCCGAATGCAATATTTTTTCTCGCGGGCGCCGCTATCCAAGTGGCAATCTCGTGTGGAATCTATATTATTTGCAGATCTTTTAGGACAAAGTATACGCAACACTCAAATCCCATGTATTTACCTATCCAACCTCTAAAGTCTTACTTCTAATGCATGTAGGCAATCAGTTTCCATGCCTTGTTCATTTTCTTCCTTTGTTGTGGATTTTAGTCTTTGCCAGTTGCCCCATGTTTACTTTTCATATTCTGCTTTTATTTTCTAGTAAATAAAAAGCAGATTTTTTTTTTTTGGGCAATTTACATGTGCAACACTCAAATCCTATGTATTTACATATCCAGCATCTAAAGTCTTACCTCTAATGCATGCAGGCAATCGGTTTCCGTGCCTTGTTGATTTTCTTCCTCTGTCTGTTGTGGATTTTAGTGATTACCAAATGGCCTAAGTTTACTCTTCATATTCTGCTTTTGTTTTCTTGTAAATAAGAAGTAATTTTGAGCAACTTGTCTATTTAGCAAAATGGGAAAGAACTCAGAGCTGCAATGCAATGTAAAATGGTTCATGTTTTTGCTGCAAAGCGAAATTCTAGTTTATGGATGTTAATGCAACAAGAGAGTTTTCTCAATTCTTGGTTTTGATTTCACAACATTCAATGAAAGGGTAGAATCTAGTGTTGCTGATTAAAATCTGATATAAAAGAAGCCTTTGCGTAAAAAGGAGATTTATGTTGATGTCATTTTCATTTCTTTGTTTGAGTTCTTACTTGAACGAATAAGTTGAATTTTTTTTTTTCTGAATTTGCTAAACCATTTCTTTTTTACAGGGAAATCTTCATTTGTCATTCGAGATCGTGGAAAGCAAATAGGTAATAGCAAATAGCATGTGAGAAACATTGGATTTGAATTGTCAGGCATTCAACCTACTTTAGTTAATTGAAAAATTAATACCAAGTTCTTGCTCTTCAAAGTGAATCAGCAAAAGCGAAATACACCTTTTCAAGTTCAAGCTTAAGAAATTCACATAGAAAATGTAACACTGTAACAAAAAAAACTTTAACCTATGTGTGACATCAGGTTAGAACAAAATAACAGTGGTTATAGTTGTGTGTAAATGAGTAGAATCAAAAGTAATCATCTAACTTCAAAGTTTCCCCATTAGCCATCTATACATAGAGTTCAAATAACAAAAGATTAATGGGGCAAAGAAAGAATCGGTATGAATGACCAGTCATCTCTTCCCAAAAGTAAACGGGCATAAATTCTTTTATGTGAATACTAAAACTGATAATATAAAATACAATTCATTTCTCCACTGCCTAGAAACCAATTTTTCCTAAAAAATCATCCTATATATAAATCCAACAGGAAACTACCACCAAAGCCACCTTCAAGAGTAGGTCGTTCAATATAAATAAATACCCATATTCAAACAACTTCTTCCTCCCCACAAAATCATGATTTTCACAATCTAAAACACAACAGGAATATTATTGCATAACTAACTTGAGCTTCGTAAGATAAGAGCCTCCGAGATGCTCGCAGCACCCACTTCCCTCCATCCATCCTGCAAGCAAGAATTAATTTTAGTCAATGTGTGTTTGATTTGTTTAAGTTATTGAAGTCATTTCTGTTGGGTAATGTGAAGAACTGGTCCGCCGAAATTTAATTAGCTTCCTAATTAAGAATCTCACCTACCGCTCAACTACGTTCCCACCTACCGTTCACCTACCACATCCCACCTACCGCACACCTACCTCCCACCTACTGCTATCATGGTTTCTATAAATAGTCTCTTTTGGCTTAAAGGAGAAGCCAAGCCAAGCAAAGCCAAGTAAAGCCAAATAAGGCCAAGCCAAGTCCTCTTGAGAGCTAAGAGAAAGAGAGGAAGAAAAGAGAGAAGAAGGGAGAGAAGAAAATATAAATTTTTATTGTAAACGTCGAGGCACTTGACGATGTAATTCCTCGAAGAAATAAAATCCTCTGCAACAACGTGGACGTAGGCAAATTTGCCGAACCACGTAAATCTGTGTCGCTCTGGTGTTTCTCTGTGTATAAATTTTCTCGTTCCATTTTTCACTTTATTGTCATCATTTTTCACAACTAGTATCAGAGATTGAGTTCGAATCTAAGGAAGAACGATGGACGGAGACGAAGTAATAACATTGAGGATCGAGAAACTCATTGACACAGATTTTGCTTACTGGAGGATGCAGATAGAGGACTACCTTTATGAGAAGAAACTCCATCTTTATTTGCTAGGAAAGCGACCAGAAAAGATGGACGAGGTGAAATCAAATCTACGAGATCGACAGGTTCAGGGGTTATACGATTAACCCTGTCGAAATTGGTTGCCCACAACGTCATTAAGGAGAGGACTACTGCATATCTCATGGCGGCTTTATCAGGTATATATGAAAAACCATCGGTTAATAACAATGTGCATCTAATGAAAAAGTTATTCAAGTTGCTCTACACCTAAATGATTTCAACACTATCACAAATCTGTTATCATCTGTTGAAATTCATTTTGATGATGAAATACGTGCACCGATATTGTTGACATCATTGCCAAATAGCTGAGAAGCCATAATGATGGCAGTTAGTAGTTCTGCAGGTAAATCTAAGCTAAAATATGATGATATTCGTGATTTGATTTTGGCTGAAGAGGTGCGTAGGAATGATTCTGGTCAAGTTCGGCACTGAATGTTGATTCCAAAGGGAGATCACATGACAGGAACTTGAACAGAGGAAGGTCAAAATCAAAGTTTGGTCAGCAGGCAACCTGTTGGAATTATGACAATGCTGGCCACATAAAAAGGAACTGCATGAATACTAACAAGAAGGAGAATGGTGGCACTATTGTTGTATCTGAAGAAATACATTATGCGCTATTGCTGGCAGTTCACAGTTATGTTGATGACTGGATACTGGATTCAGGGTCTCCTTCCATACATCTTCCCGTCGGGAGTTAATGCAAAATTATGTTGCATGTAACTTTGGGAAGATATATCTAGCTGATGGAAAAGCTCTGGACATGGTGGGGATGGGAGACGTTGATATTGCACTCCCTAACAAGAGAAAATAGACCTTGCAAAAGGTCAGACACGTTCCTGAGTTCAAGAAAAACCTCATCTATGTTGGCAGCTCAATGAGGGTGCTCATTCGACAGTGTTCTCAGATAGCACCTGGAAAGTTACAAAATGAGCATTAGTACTTGCTCGGAGTAAGAAAACTGACACACTATATATGACTACAGGTTTACTCAGGCATGGACACATGAGTCAGAGGTGCATTATGGGAAAGCAGAAGAAGGTCAATTTTCTGAAAAGTGGTAGAGCGCCAAAGACAAGAAAACCAGATCTTGTACAGACAAATGGTGGAGAACCATAGAGTTATGAAGAAATATTGCAAGATGAGAATTCGAGCAAGTGGGAGCTGACCAAGAAAGAGGAGAAAAATTCTCTACCAGGGAATCAGACTTGGGAACTGGCAGAATTTCTACCAAGGAAGAAGACATTGCACAACAAATGAGTGTACCGGGTGAAGACTATGTTTGGTGGCAGTAAGAGGTACAAAGCTGGACTTGTTGAAAAGGGCTTTCAGCAGGGGCATGATATTGCTCATGCATTGAGAGTTATAAGCAGATACAGAAGTAACTCAGGAAAGAACTTGGTGGTACAAGACTACTTTGACGGTGATATGTCAACTGTGGGTGTTACTCGTGAGAAGCTGAAGTTGTGCTCTACTTCAGCTAGTCCTATGGCATGAAGATAGGGGCTTTGAGTTGCAGAGGTGAATGATTTCATTTTTAAGGAAAGAGTCGGTACAACTAGTAGATGATGCAACCAGTAGGTGATGCAGTCAGTGTTCCAGTATCCAAGTGAGAGAATTGTTGGGTAATGTGGAGACCCAGTAAGAATCTCACATACCGCTCACCTACCACATCCCACCTACCGCTCACCTACCTCCCACCTACGACTCTCATGGTTTCTATAAATAGCTTTTTTGGCTTAAAGGAGAAGCAAAGCAAGAAAAACCAAGCAAGGCCAAGCCAAGTTCTCTTGAGAGCTAAGAGAAAGAGAGGAAGAAAATAGAGATGAAGGGAAAGAAGAAAATATAAAATTTTTTTGTAAACGTCGAGGCGCTAGATGGTGTAATTGCTCGAAGAAATAAAATCTTCTGCAGCTCCGTGGACGTAAACAAATTTTTCGAACCACGTAAATTTGTGTGTCGCTCTAGTGTTTCTCTGCGTGCAATTTTTTTGGTTACATTTTTTTGCTTTATTGTTGTCGTTTTTCACAACAATTTCTAGTCAAAAAATTAGTTTTATTTCAAACAGTATCCCAAATTTATTGGAGTTCATTGATTTCAAGCATGAGCTTGATTGAATAAGGATTCAAAAAACAGTATCCCAGATTTATCGGAGTTCATTGATTTTAAGCACGAGCTTGATTGAATAAGGATTCAAAAAATTTCCTTAAACATGATAGTTACAATGCAAATTAGAAGATTTTTTATATAAGCACTTACCCAACAACCAAAAAAGAGTAGCCGTTAGTATGCTATGTCTGTACGATGCTTTTCGGGTTCTCGAATACAATCTCGATAAAGGTGCGGTAGTCCGCCGACATAGCAGAAGTTATCAGCGATACTGCCTGTCCGGAATATGCCAGTGATGTTGAACTAATCAGCAATCTTCAGCGGCGTGTCGTCTGGGATGAAGGACACACCTCATACCGATGCTTCCCGTTCACTAACAACAAAGCACAAACCCTTAGATGCAATATTAATAAATAAAAATAGTAAAGATACTCAATTTAAATTTTATGAAACAGAGAACTTTTAAAAAATATTCTTAGTTGTTTTTAAACCACGTAATGCTGAGCTCGTTCGTGTCACATATGCATATTACCTCAAATATCATCCAGAAGAACGCAACAGTCGTACGACTGAAAAAGAGAGGCACATGGTTGCCTTCACAACGAATGCATATATGTTAAGAACTAATAACAATATATATGTCATCTAGAAGAACACATAAGATTAATATTGACCTCCAAACCAAAAAAATAAAACATGCAATAAAAATTTTCATTACATATTATGTCCACAGTTGCCTCACAGGTCATCAAAGTGGGAACAAATACATGCAAAAGAATTGAAAATAGAAGATTCCCTACATTGAGATTCAAAATCGACATCGTTGTATGAACCATCAATATAATAAATAATAATGATTTTTATGACACATTGCAAATAAAGTATCAATGATAACATCTATAATTTGCTCCATTCAACAACCAACGATGACAAAATTGAATATGCTACTGTCTTATGCACTACTTTCCTAACCAATTATAACAAAAGTAATGCACATATTAAAGCCATATATAATCATGATATTTTGTGTTGGTGACCCGCATCACCCGATGAATGTGACCTTCTTATTATTCTTCACATGTGCATGCACGTTGTTCAATCGATTGCTCCAATATTCATTTGAATTTAGAAAAATATGAATGAATTGAATTACCTTAAAATATGACATATACCACTTGTCCTGTGCAATCTTATTGGGTGTCATTTGGAATGTCGAATCCTCAGGTTTGATAATTTCTGATGATAAACTGATTAGAACATTCAACCCAATTAAAAAATATCTACTGATTGTTTTGGATGAGTGCTGAAGTCCCTTTAAGGCTCCTCTCATAGATTAAATCTATGATAAAATTTAAAAGGTTATAGCTAACAACTATCTGGAAGACATTCCGACTGAGTCATGAAGTCCATGACTTCGATGTAGTTCTTCCAAAAGGTCGATGAATACAAGCTGTGTCATGCACAACACATTGTTAAATCTTATTAGGTGCTCTTCAACCAACTCTCCAGCCCACTTATCAGTTATGTATGCTGACCTCATACATGAAGCACGAGCAATATGTGGGTTGTAGTACTTATACATCAGGCAAAGCACAATTGCAATTCTTCTTCAACATCTTTCACTATCCATGTAATTCATTGGCTATGTTGTTAGCACCTATAAATATCATCGAATTAGCTAGAATCATATCATGATTTATTCAAAAGGAAAATAATGAAACTTCAAAAAAAAAATAACAAGCGTCTAAGAAATAAAACCAGAGTATCCAACAAATAAAATGATATTCATGCATTTCTGTTGTCTTGAAAATAACGTAAATAATTGAGCTCGCGGTCAGGGATCATTGTCATAAAGAATGCTCACCTGGTAGGGGCCTCAAGTAGCTTCGTAAAGAATATGTAAAACGACATGTCTTCATAAATTTCTATAGTTGTTTCCAGAATTCACATTACTTGTTGAATAGAAGTTGCTGGTGATGTGCTAGGGTCATCGGTTAATGACGCAACTAATAGTGAGATTAATGAAAACTACGTCGTCTTTTTTTCTTTTTCTAAACTAGAGAACACTTTGATCGACTAGTGGATTTGTCTTTCTTGTGGTTGGGTTGCGGCCTTGATTAAAGTCGACTATTTCTTTGGCATCCAAGTTCTCAGCTATGCTAACAAACTCACTCACTATGGGCCAATGTATGATTGTCTGTTGCCACGAATCCACCAAACATACGATCCAACTTCTCTTTTAGCTCAGGGTCAATGCTACTGAATATAAATTTTTTCACATTTCAAACTACCTACAAAGTAATGGAAGATTGATATGTTCATCTATTTGAGGAAAAAAAAAAGATAAAAGGAGAGGACATTTCATAAATTTTCATCTCTAATCTCTTGGCCCACCATTTTTGTAAAACATGAATTGTTTGCTATATTGGATCCCAACCAAGCCCATGGATTCTCGCTTCAATTATTTCTAAGTTTTTCGATTCTTTTTTAATTGATCTCACTTGTTTTTTCAATTGCATCCTATTGTATTTCCTTTCCATGCTTTCCTTGAATTTATTTTTAAATTTTTTTGCTAGCCCTTCTTGTTAAAATAGGTTGTTGGCTTATTTCCCAATTCTACCTCCTTAAGGTAGAGGTCGTAAAATATTAGTTTGACATATTTATCCAACATAATAGATGAACCGATTCCTTTTGCCTTAACCATTGTGATACTAGCATGAAAAGAACCAATTAATATAAATATTAGCCATAAAAACATAAAGTGTCATTTAAGATATTACTACTTAAAAGGGTAAATGAAAAGAAACATCACCACAAAACCACTACCACACCACATAACCACAATTACCAACATATCATCACCACCACCACAATACAAACACCACTGCCAACATCAACACCACCACACCACACCACTACCACAACACCAACACCAACACCACTATCGACACTAACACCACTACCACACCACACAACCTTCACAACATCACCACCACCAACACCACTACACACCGTTACCACAACACCAACACCACACCACACTAACATCACTACCACACCACACAACCACTCCAACATCACCATCAATCGCCAACAAAGTACTAACACCACACTATCACCACAATCACCATCACATCACAAGCACTATTTCAAGAAACTACCACAAAATCACAACCATCACAGAATTACAACCCATCCCATATTTTTCATTTGGGGTGATTAGGTAAAGGGCACTGAAAACATTGCTATATGCAAATCAAGAACCCTCTTTCATCTATTTTTCATATTCTCACTCAAATATCAAAGTTCATGATAAAACTCTATCCCATATTTTTTTATTTTTATCAAATTCACAATGGTTTGATCGTGACAAGCATAAATGTATTAGTTTTGGGTGCCTAGTATGTAATTGACCCAAACTATTGCTATATACAAATCAAGTGCCCTCTTTCATCCATTTTTAAAATTGTCACTCAAACATGAAAGATAATGTTAAAACCCCATCTCATTTTTTTCATTTGAGGCAATTAATTACAGGGTATCCAAAACATTGCTATCTACAAATCAAGCACCCCTTTTACCTATTTTTCAAATTCTCATTCAAACAACAAAGGTAAAGATAAAACCCCATTCCATATTTTTCATTTGATGCAATTACATACAAAGCACCCAAAATATTTCTATCTATTCATCAATTTTTCAAATTATCACACAAACATCAAAGGTAAAGTTAAAACCCCATTCCATATTTTCAATTTGAGGCAATTACATACATGGCATCCAAAACATTGCTATCGACAAATCATGCACCCTCTTTCATCCATTTTTCAAATTCTCACACAAACATCAAAGGTAAAGATAAAACTCCATTTCATATTTTTCTATTTTATCACATTCACAATGGTTTGTTCATGACAAGCATCAATGCATTAGTTTTTGGTGCCCTGTATGTAATTTATCCAAAAAAAATAACAAAATCAAAATTCCCAATCATAAAGAGACAACCACATATCACAAAATCCAAATTCTCATTACAAACTGCAAATGAGAAAACCAGAAATCGCAATGAGAAAGCCATCCATAAAAAATTAATGGATGATAATGTGGGATGCTAGAGAGCACAATATACAAACAGAGCCGGAGATCGAAGAGAAATAGAAGAGAAGAAAGGCAACATGTGGCAACCAGAACTTGGAGGGAAGAGGGAGCGGAGAAAGACAGTTGCAACCATAGAGAGGAGTGTGAGATGCACGAGAGAGACGAGCGAACGGGAGAGGTGTTACTTAGAGTGTGAGAAACAGGAGAGAGGGAGCGATCACAGGATATCAGAGGGGACAGTGAAGTAATAAATTCGAGAAGAAACACGGGTCACAAAGTCAAACTCGTGACCTGCATTTAACATAAATTATTTAGAAACACATTGCACGACTATTTCCAAACGCTTCATCCAACGTTTTCAAAATGCACTGTGCCAAAACAAGCTACCTCAAACATGTTATAAGTTAATGTGTCATAATTTAAAATTATACGAGAGAGTATTCGAACATAGGATAAGAGTGATACAAATATTTCTTATAATCAGCTTGGATTTATGTCGGGCAAGTCTATTATGGAAGCTATACATTTATTTAGAGGTTTGGTGGAGAAGTACAAAGAGAGTAAGGAGGATCTATATATGATTTTTATTGATTTAGGAAAAGCTTACGATAAGATTCCAAGATAAGTTCCTTTGGAGAGTTATAGAAAAGAAAGCTGCTGATATGATTTATTTTCAAGTCATTAAAAATATGTATACTAGAGTTGTTTAGTTTCTTTGAATGGAAGGAGGATTTACCAAGTATTTTCCTATTTTAGTTGGATTACATCAGTGATCAACATTAAGATCTTATCTTTCTTGCTTTAGTTATGGATGCTCTTACTGAACATTTAGAAGAGGATGTACCTTGGTGTATGCTTTTCGCTGATGATATCCTTCTTACGGATAAGAACAGAGAAAGAGTCAATCAAAACTTGAATAATGGAGGTCTGCATTAGAGTCTAAAGGCCTTCATTTAAGTAGATCTAAAATTGAATATTGTAATGTAATTTTAGTATTAGTAGCTCTAGTGACAGAGTTGTAATTATGGTTGATTTAATTTTCAAAAGGTGAGAAGGTTTTAGACATCTCATGTCTATTGTTCAATGTGATGGTGATATTGATGGGGATGCTATTAGTAGAATTCAAATTGGTTGGTTGAAGTGGATGAACACATTAGGCACATTGTGTGATGGAAAAGTATTGCTTAGATTTAAGGGAAAGCTTTGTAAGATGGTGGTGAGACCTGCAATGCTTTATGGCAGCATAAAACTAAGTTGAGTGTTAAAGAGATGGGAAGCTTAGGTGGATGAGTTGCTTGATACTTAGGGACAAAATGTGATACGAGTATTTCCGTGAAAGGGCTGGTGTAGCTCCAGTGAAAGCAAGATTAGAATGAGTCGTCTTAGATAGTTTGGTCACATCAAACATCGATCATCAGATTATCTGGTTAGGAGAGTAGATGTTTTAAATTCGACTTACGTCAAGAAATGCAGGTGCAGACCTAAAAAGACGTTGACATACTGTATAAAAAATGATATTAATTTATTAAAATTAAATAAAAAATGACACTCAATAGGTAGGGGTAGACCTAAAAAAGCTTGTTATTGTTGCTGTGAATGTCGGAAGCTTGAGCACATTTTAATTTATAGTTCTTACATTTATTTTCAAGTTTTAAATATAAAAATTGAAATAATTTTCTTAAAAACGATCGTTATAATTTAAATTCAAAATAAAACTCGATTTCGCGCTAATTTGTTCATACACCCTCCCACCCATGACCTCAAAACTTCTCTGAACTAGTAGTCCTTTATAGTTTTTTTTTTTTCCAAAGATAAATATACTTCTTGTCATTTAGATAATAATCCTTTCTCCACATTGAAACTAACTGCTTTGAAACATTATAGTTTTTTTTTTAGCCTAGAAAGGAGAAATTATCGTATACGGACACCGCATGCATCTCTGCATGCGGTGTCCGATCCTGACCGTAGATCACTGTGTAGATCACTGTGATCTACAGTCAGAATTATTTCCATTTTTTTTAAAAAGAAAAAAAAAATTTAGGTGGGGCCCACCGAAATACATCAGAACCGTAGATCAGGTGATTTATGGTCCGGATCAGATACCGCACGCAATAGGTGTCTGATCCGTATGGAATAATTTTTCCCTAGAAAGAGCCTCAAATTCAATATCTTGGAACTTGTACCATCTTATTTTTAATTAACGTGCCACACATTTGGGCTCTCAAAATGTTATTGTTGATCAATGATTTGGAGCGCAGTTAAAAACAAACCTGGAAATTAATGAAAAATGTACATTAATGCGTTTCAATATTTTGATACGAATTATATTAGTAAGACTATAAAATTATATGTTTTTCTTTTGATTGGTACTGTAAGTACAAGAGAATTTAAAACTAATATAGTACAAATTATGCCATGATATCATGACAATATTGATTCTCAGCTAATCAATAGTTACAACTATACTATTAATGGCAATCACTATGCAATATTTATCATGATTATTTTTTATATATGATGTGTGTCTAGAGATTCCCGGCGGTAGAATAATGAATTATCGTCTTAACGTTATACGAGAATGTAGCCCATATTGAGATAATAAAAGTGACAAATAGAGAAACTACAAGATTTTACATGAAACACCTGAAAAGGGGGAAGGCCTAGCCCAATCACAACAATCCACTATGAATTTGTGAGTACAAGTACATGTTTTTGTCTTACAGGCAGGAAAGCATTGCACATACTCGAGGTATAATTTTGTTACAACACAGGCCCAGAGTGATTGCAATTGGGAGCAGTTATTTGAACTCCAGTACACTATTTTCGGGGTGCGTTCCTGCACAATTTTCAGTATGACTTGCTGCGTGGTTTGTATTATACAAAGTAAGTCGGTATTCCGCATCTCACATAATATTTTCATAAGAAGCTTTGTTGCATCAAGCATGTGACAATAGAAGGTGGTCGATGACAACCAGCGGTGTTCGACGTTGGTCAGCAACTGAAGAAGTGGGTGGTGTTCGTTGGACCTTTTATGTAGAACACTGTACATGATCAGTTCCTTCTCCTCCAAACCCTTGGCTTCCCTCGGTTCAAATCTAGATCTCACTTTCATGAAGGAGATAGAGCTCTATTTATAGAGTATGAGTGATAAGTCCCAACAAATAAGGAAGGAATCCAAACTACTACATCGGATGACCCGGGAAGATAGTGTTTTATGGATGTTGGTGTCTCTTAACAATGTCAAAATTAAATAATCATGAGCTCATTAAATTTATCTTACGATTTGACCATAAATTTGTCAGATTTGATATCTGTTTGACATTTCAATTACACACTAGATTCTTTCTAGAAAGTGATGAGACCACTTTTAGTATCATTGTGTTCATCTCATCGAACACTCAGTTAGACTATAAGTTTACTGAATTCGAAGTTATAGATGTTTTTTTAGTTAAAATTTAAACTTTTCTTACTCAAAAAATTATTTCCAGATTTATGCAACCCCTCAAGATTCGTGCTTGACGATAAAATTTTGCTAGTGGCATATCAAAAATATTAATCATTAATTATCAAATCCTAATGAATATAATTTTAGAAAAAGCTTTAAAACGCTAAGCTTCTTTTTTTTTTGGCAATTATTTATTTATCCAAGCATTACTGTGTCAAAGCAGGCAACCATTAATTAATCTTTGCTCATAGTTTTTTTTTTCTTCTTTTTTTTTTTTTTTTGGTCATGAGCTGGTAGAAATACTGGCTTAATTATTAAAAAATTCCACGAAAAATCTTCCCGCTTACTACAAAATTCTTGGTATTAGAACAAAAGTTGATTACTCATTTGCCATTGCACGCTATAAGAACTCAATATATCCAAAACAAGAGAGCCATACACAACTCTCCTTTATACATTCAATCCATCGCTTTTCAGAAAATTCAGTTTCTGAATACGATCACAACTTAATAACACACTTCTTAACATCTTGCCGAAGACAAGTCCCCATATAAAGCTTACATGACACAAACAGTACATTGCAAAAAGTCTCATGCCTCCCACAAAACCACCTTTGCAGAGAAACAAAAAAAACTCACCACTCCACAAACTTCCTTCCATCAGAAAGAAAGATATGAGCTACCATCACTGTACCGTCGCCGTGAACTCTTCCGCGAACTCTTGCTCGAACGAGACGAAGCCATGGGATGATCATCAATACAAGAAAAAATGATCATTGAAATGATAGATAGCCACATGACAATAACACAGAACATCACATCCCCTCCTCCATGAGCTTCAAAACTCTCCAATCCCATTTTCATCTATCTATAACTTTCTCCTCTCTACTTTGCCTCTGGTTGTATTTTCCCTTCGCCATTCCTGTCAGGTATTTAAAGACTTCTTTGGCGTCCTCGTGACGTTCAATTTGATCATGTTGACGTTTAGGGAAATTTCTTAGATGGCTTGGTGGAAAGAGTCCAGTGTGTTTTGTTGAATAAGAGAAGTGAGTCAAACAAACATAAATGCATTGGAAGACTTGCACAAATTCTTTTGTTTCATGACTGAGAATATTGCAAGTGGTTTTGTGCTTTATGTCTATCATTTATTTGTTTCGGCATTTACATATACCATCCCATTTTCATGTATATTTGCATGTTTGATATCTAAATTTTGTTTTTTTTACATTTATACCATCATTTGCAAGTGTAATACATTTTTTTCAGGCGTAGTTAAGGTGGTACGGATGAAAATATATAGGAAGAGTGGTATATATGTAAATCTTCCTTGGCTGCTATATAAAAATAACGGGCTAAGTGGCTATTATAAAAAGTATCTATCACGCGTCTTATGGCGGTGAAGAGTGGCACAACTTGGACAGCGATTTCACATGTAATATGAGTTGAGACAGTGACAATAGCTATAATGTAAGAAAAATATGTCAGTGTTGATACTTGTTTATTTATTTATTTTTTTATTTGCATTTTGAGCCCGAATAAGGGTGTTTTAAAAAATATCTAAAGTAATGAAGCATGGTCTTAGTTTGACATTCTTAGAGAGAGAGAGAGAGAGAGAGAGAGAGAGAGAGAGAGAGAGAGAGAGAGAGAGAGAGNAGAGAGAGAGAGAGAGAGAGAGAGAGAGAGAGAGAGAGAGAGAGAGAGAGAGAGAGGAGAACCTAGTTCCTATACTACCACTAGTAAAATCTTCAAAACATTTTAGGGACAAAAATGATTCTCAATGCATGAGGGAGAAAATATAGGTCAGAAAAAAGATTAGAGTAACTGAATTTATTTTAAGATAAATGTAATACATAATTCATCAATTAAAATTTATTTTGTATTCATCAACAAATACATATTATGGTCATTTAAAATTCTTCAAATTTTTTATTTTTTATTTTAATATCCTAACTCTTAATTTTTTCGGGGGTTAGACTAAACGAATGCAAAATTTGAGAAAACAATCCAGAGATTGGAAGGCATAAAAAAATACACTTTTGATCTTGATACGTCATAAATAAATTTTCAATACCTAACATGAATCTGGAGGTGTGAGGCAGATTTCAATGCAAATTTTTTAGCAAGAAATATTCAAACTTTGATAAAAATTCATTCAAACATCTGATTCCAGCAAACTTATGGTCAAATTGACCGCTTCGATGAGATGAATCCAATGATACTAAAATCAGTCATACCCGAGTTAAATCAAGCCCAAATAGAGCCAACATACCATTTTTAGATGGTTTTCAGTATAATTGGAATGTCGGTGTCAACTATGATATACTTATAACTAAATTGAGCGTCTCAATGAGACAAATCCAATGAGGCCAAGATCACTAAATTCTGACATTATTAAAGCAGTCAAACGTACATCAAACGCTATCTAATTGATGGGATCTCTCCCGAATGTCCTATTAAGAGTGTTTTGGATTCCTGCCTTATTTGCAATTTAAACTCTATAAATAGAGCCCCAAGCGCTTCATGAGAGGGGACAGAGACTCAAAGCCAGAGAGAGAGCAGGCATGCATAAAAGGGAACTGTGGCTCAGCCTCTTGCATCGTCGTCTCTGGTCTCCGCCGCCTTTGGTTGTCGCCGCCTCCGGCCTTATGCCACCACCTTCTAGCCACAACCGCCATTGTCAGGCCATTACCGTCTCTAGTCATCACCGTCTCCTGTCATCGTTGCCTATAACCATCTCCACCCTGATAGACGCGACAGTCCTTCGGTCGCCGCCACTGCCTCCAGCTATCGCCTTCTCAGGTTATCGCCTTCCGATCATCACCGTCTCAGGCTACCGCTGCTGTCTCAGGCCACCACCACCGCTTTCTCTTTACTATGGGTTCATTCGTGCATAGACATTGTAATCAGGGAAATTGTGCAACCCTTTCTAGCATGTTGGATAAGGAGTTATACTTGTAATCAGGGAAATTGTATAACCCTAACTCATAGTGGAACATTTGAATTGGGAAAGACCCTGTGGTTTTTTTTCCTTTTAGGTTTTCTACGTAAAAAAATTCTAGCATCGTCACTATTTTCTTACTTCAATATGAGTGTGTGCCGGATTTCCGTACTATGCTAGACAATAATCCTTTACTATGTCAGCATTTTCAAGAGTTTTATGTCCTCAGACAATTTCATTACAACCATAAATTAACATTTTTCTCAATTGAGAACAAAATTTGTTTCTTCACACCATTTTAGGTTCCAAAAACTGAGAAGTCATCCATAAAAACTTATATTCCTTTCTCAATTAAGTCGCAAAAAATAGATATCATACACATTTGAAAAGTTGCAGGTACGTTGCATTAACCAAAAAACATTCTTCTAAAAGCAAAAGTCTCATAAAGACTGATAAATGTCATCTTTTCTTGATCCTCTGGAGCGATAGATATTTGGTGGTACCCAAAATATCCATCCATAAAGCGAAATAGTGGTGCCCAGCTAGTCTATCCAACATTTGGTCTAGAAAAGGTAAAGGAAAGTGATCTTTCCTAGTGGCGAAATTTAATTTTCTATAATCAATAAAAATTTGTCATCCAATAACTTGTTTTGTTGGAATTAATTAATTCATTTCATTAATAACTACTGTTACTCCTTTTTTAGGAGGATAGTGAATAGGACTAACGTAAGAACTGTCTTAAATTGGATAAATAATACCCACATCTAACCACTTTAAAATTTCTTTCTTCACTACATCTTTCATAATTGGATCTAATCTTATTTGAGTATTTGCCCTAGGTTTATGATTATCTTCTATTAAAATTCTGTACATATAGATTGAATGACTGATTCCTTTAATATCAGCTAATGTCCACCCGAAGATTTTTTTATAACTTCGCAAAGTATCCAATTATTTTTCTTTTTATTCAGCAGTTAAATCTGAGGATATAATTATTGGTAAATTTGATGAGTTAAAAAAATACATATTTTAAATGAGTAGGGAGAACTTTCATCTCAAGTTTAGGAGGTTTTTTAATAAAAGGAATCAGAGCTTTGTTATTCTTAGTAGTATCAATTTTTCTGAACATAATTTGAATTATCAGTGTTTATAACATTTGATTTATCCTCTAAATCACTCTCAATTTTGTTCTTCAACTCTTCCTGATTTGATATGACTTCTTCTTTTTGATCTGATATGACTTCACATCTTTCTTGAAAATGTTTAACAATCATATAATAAATAATTTTAATTCTAAAGCATTTCCCGTACTTTCCTTTACTAGGGTCATTGTTTTAAGCACATTAAATGTAACTTCTTGGTCATTAACTCTGATGGTTAGTTCTCCTTTTTGCATATCTATCATTGCACATTCGGTTGCAAGGAAATGTCTCCCCAAAATAATTGGAATTTCTTTATCTTCTTTTATGTCTAGCACAATGAAATCATTAGGGAAGATAAATTTATCCAGCTTAACAAGTACATTTTCTATAACCCTTTAGGATAAGTAATAGATCGATCAGCTAACTGAATGGTTACATTAGTGAGAGAAATCTCTCCTAAGTCTAACCTTTTAAAGATAAATAATGACATGAGATTAATGCTTGCTCCTAAATCGCATTAGGCTTTTCCATAAATTTTTTCTCCAATTGCCATTAGTATGGTGAAGCTATCAGAGTCTTTAAGCTTTTGAGGAAACTTTTTCTAAATTATTGCATTACATTCTTCACTAAGTGCAATAGTCTCACAATCTTTGAACTTCTTTTTTTTGTTTAAAATTTCTTTTATAAAATGGGCATAACTAGGCATTTGTTCTAAAGCTTCTGCAAAAGAAATGTTAATTGTAAGCTTCTTAAATATTTTGAAAATTCTTGAAAATTGTTTATCCAACTTTTGTTGTCTAAGTCTTTGAGGAAAAAATAAGTGGTAGTTTCTCTAAATTAATTTTAGTTGGAGAAACGGGTGTTTCTACTTCCTTAGAAATAGTTTCCTTAGGTTTTTTAGTTTCTTCAATTCCTCTCTCAACTTCAATTTCTTTTTGAACTCTAACATTTAATTACTTTCCACTCCTAAGTTGGACAACTTTAACTTGCTCTTGTTCTGTATTTTTGTCTTTTAAATTTATCTCAACATTACTGGGAAGTATTCTCTGGGGTTTATTGCAAAGCGTGTTAGCAATTTGTCACATTTGATTCTCAATACTTCAAATAACAACACTTTGACTTTGTAATTAATAACCCATTTATAACACCACTTATTCTATCGATAACTTCTTTTCCTTAAATTGTTGGTTATTAAAGCTAGGAGGATAAGAAAGTCTACTGCTAGACTACCCTGATTGTTCCAAGTTCCCAATGAGTTTACTTGATTGTTTACTTTTACCACTAGAATTGTTATTCCAGTTAAAATTAGGATGGTTTTTTTTAACCTGGGTTGAAAAAAATTTGAATATGAGTTATTGAGTTTATTAATAATATTTATAGTTTCTAATAAAGTTTGAGAATCAATCATTTGTCATAATAAATTTTCTTCGATCACTTGAGGTGTTTGAAAAAAATTCATTCCAATTTGATCAATTTTCTTAGATAATGCAGCAACTTGAGATGCAACCATTGAAAAAACATCATTATCATGAATACTGGTTATTTTCTTAGAATTTATCATTTCTGAGAGCCATTGAAAATTGTTTGTAGTCATCTCTTCATTTAAAGCATACACTTCATCAAATGATTTAAACATTAATGAACCTCCAACGTCAACATCAATTATAGATATAAGTGATCCTACTAACCAGTTATAAAATATTTGAATGGTTAACCAATCTGGAAATGCATGGTGTGGACATTTTCTGAGGAGTTCCTTAAATATTTTTCAGACTTTGTAAATTGACTCTCCTCCATATTGAGTAAAAGAAGAAAAAATATTTCTATGCTTAGCAGTTTTTGAAGAAGGAAAGTATTTAGTCAGGAATTCTTATGCTAAATCCCCCAAGTTCTAACAGATATAAGTGCTAGTGAATTTAACCACATCATAGCTTTATCACTTAATGAAAAAGGAAAAGTCTAAGTCTAACAGTATCGTTTGAAATATCATCATATTTAAATGTAGCACACAGTTCTAAAAAACTTGTTAAACGTAAATTTAGATCCTTAGATGGTGTTCCCTAATCTGATTATTTTGCACCATTTGTATAATAACATGTTTTAGTTCGAACGAGTTAGCCGCCGCAACAGGGGTTTGTATGTTTAAATAAATTTCATCTACTGTAGGGTTTGCATATTCCCGTAAAAAAATTCTGTACATTTTGATGTTCATTTTCAGCGCTTTGATTCAAAATTGTTATGTGAAGTGTTTGTTATCTCTTGTAAATTGTGAAAGCCTTTTTGTTTTCGAATTCTTCTTATTGTTTATTTTAATTTAGAATCGTAGGGTACTAAACCATCAGATTCCGAACTACGCATGCAAAAAGTAAAATTCAGAAAATAAACTACTTAAAATATCTAAAAAAATATTTTATATTTTCAGCTTTTGCAATATATATATATATATATATATATATATATATATATATATATATATATATATATATATATATATATATATA
>JXCR01137729.1:43153-55733 GCA_002079205.1 Phalaenopsis hybrid cultivar | reverse complement strand
GTGGGAACCCTTGCTTATTTAACACTACACCCGGGCGCCGGTATAGCGGCCCTTGCACACTTTTCACTGTATTCAGGCTATACAGCGCGTCACTTCCAGGGGACGCCCTAGCACTTACACAATGATCAAAAGGATTCATGTCATGATTCATTTCATCTTAAATTCATATTACCCAAAAATAAATTGAAAATCCACCAAATTTATCCTTATGGCTTCCAATTCCACAAAAAACCCTAGATTTTGAGTGTTCAACCAGAGAAAGTTCATTAGTTTCGAGCCGCAACAAATCGTCAACAAAGTGTTGACAAAGAGGAGATTAATCAAAGAAAGAGGATTCATGAATCAAGGATTGAACAATCCTTCGACAGTAATTGAAGAGATGATTGTGCGATGACGATGGGAAGTGTTGTGCTACATTACTGTTGTCATAGTCATTTTTGTGGTGAAGAAGTTTATGCTAATTTGCATGGAATCAAATAGGAAGTCGTCTATGTGCAAGGCAGATGGATAACTTTTACTCCTGCATGGATTAATGAGTTATATATGATCGAGAATGTTCTGTCTGCCATTATTCCAACTTTGTCCCAACAAGAAATCTGATGAATGAGATCTACCAATTTTTTACGGAAGAGACTGAAGACTGGGAAATGAGAGAAAATGGGTATTTTAGTTTCTATGCTACACTTCTAAACCCCGTTTCTAAACACTGGTACTTCTTCATTTCTACAAAACTATTACCGACAATGAGGATCGGTAAAGTTACTAAAGAAAGTGCTATTCTAAATTATTGTATTCAAATGAGACTGTCGATTGATATTGGATTGATAATTGTGAAGTCTGTTTTAGGCCTGATCGTTCATGGATCAACTTATGGGCTTAGACATCCTTCAACAATCTTCTTACTTTGCAGTCAGTTCCAAGTATCTTATGAGAATCGGGAAAAGGTACTTCTACCTTGGAAGCCTTTGGACCCAACCCAGAATTTCCCAGCCAATGAAGATGAGAATGATATGTCTATTATTACGGATCAATAGTCTTAGAATTCACTTTGTATTCAGCCTCTTGTTCCAAACAAGACACTAGTGATCCTTTGTAGAATCATGAAATTGGAGAAAGAGGTACAAAATGTTATGAATGCAGTTAACAATATCTTTGATTTTTTTTATCATCTAGATTGAAGGATGAAAGAGTATTTTGATCACTCTGAACATATCAAAGGAAGTTTGATACAATTGATGAGAAAGATGGGATTGATAGAAGAGGACTCTACTGAAGAATTCCCATACCAACCCTTCTATAAACTCTTCGTTCATGTTCAATCGATGGGCGATATCAGAGGAGAAACAAGCACTGAATTAAAGGAGTAGTAGATTTACTTTACTACCTATATATCTATGTGTGTGATTGGATTTGAACTTATGTGTTTGCTTTACTTTAAAATTTTGCTTTTAGATCTCAATATAGTTGAGATTGAGCATAAAATGTTTGTTTTCAGTATTTAGAGTGTTGTGGTTTAAATTACGACGCTGAATTGATGTATTAAGGTTGAGAAAATACCAAACTTATGTGTGTCATGTAACGTGTATTGTAACCCTTGGATTTTATATATAATTGTGATATTTTATGTTGTAAATGTTTATTTGTGTTAGTACATCATTTAATCACTTAAATTTATGTCTAGAATAATTGAACGAATGTCGACGAGGCTTGAAATTGATTGAAATTTCAAAAATCTGGAATTGAACTAATTTTGAAAATCTCGCCGATGGTGCCATTGACGCCGCCGATGGCGAATTTTTCCCGAGACTTAGGCTATTTAGTTCAATAAGGCTCGCCGACAGTGCTGACGACCCCGCTGACGGTGAGATACCGAAAAAACACTTTTAACCGAAATTTTGACCAGTCAACTACCACTGTTCATCATCTCCTTTCTCTTAAAAAATGAAAATTTTGATCTAGGGCTTGAAGATCTTGGATTTGGGGCGATTTCAAAGCGTTTAAATACCGAATTTTATCATCTCTCGGTAAGAGCTTCACTCCAAACTAAAAATATTTTATTTTCACTTTGAATTTCTTCCACATTGATACACCGGATTTTATCATCTCTCGGTAAGAGCTTCACTCCAAACTAAAAATATTTGATTTTTACCTTGAATTTCTTCCACATTGAGAAGATCCAGAAAATTGAGAATGTGGAGAAAATATTTGGAAGAAATTCATGGAACTTAGTTTTGAACTCTTAAAGTCACTCTTGAAAGCCATTATTTGAGTATTTTAAGTGTATTTCAGAATTTTTTTTTATAATTTTGATTAGATTGAAATGGCTCTGCGACAAAAGGGGTGACTTGAGTTTGACGAGTCTCGCCTCATCAATGCGAAGGCTCAGTTGAGATTTACTTCAACATTTCAAGGGAATAAATATATACAAGATTGTGTTTTTGAGAGTCTGGGAGGAGAAGTTGAACAAGTTATTACCGAACGAAGGTGGGAAAATTTATGTTATACCACCAACAAGGCTGCTATGAATGTTGTGAAAGAATTATATGCCAATGCGTTTTATTTTGAGGATGAAACCAATCGAGCAAGTGGGTTTTCTATTGAGTTTAGTGCCGCCCGCATTAACTAATTTTATGAAGTCCTAGACTACAATATCTACAATTATGAAACATTCAGTACAATGGAAGGCCCGCTGAATGATGTCATTAACTTTCTCTCTGATGGGAAAGGGACGTGGAAGACAAAGCAGTGAGAATGGGTAAATTTTTCTGCTTCCATGTTGAATGCTACATTTAAAGCGTGACTCTATTTTATTTCCTCTACTCTGTTACCTACCTATCACCATAATGAGGTAACAAGAAATAGAGCTACTCTGAATTTCTGTATTCAGAACAATTGGACTATAAATGTGGGGAGAATTATTTATAAGAATATTTTGATCACGACAAGGAGTGAATAAAGTGGAGGTTTGGGACATCCTGACCTCATTTATACACTTTGTCAACTTTCTGGAGTTGAAGCTGAAGATGATGAAGAATGGGTTTACCCTATGAAGCCCATTAGTCAAGCTAATTTAAAGACGTATGAATCCCATGAAGGATGAATATCTGGGAGTAGGAGTAAAGAACCTTCTACTAGTAGAGATATCCCATCTACTAGTTATGACATTCCTTCCTTTAGTTCCCCTACCGTTCAAGATTTAATGAATGAGTTAACCTTGCAGCGGAAGAGTATAGAGAAAATAAATGAAAGAGTTTTGGGATTAGAGCATAGACACGATTATGATAGTGAGTACCTACAGAGGCATTCTGACTTCAAGATAGCTTACTACGAAGCTCAGAGCTCAGACCCGACACTACAGAGGTGAGCCTGATGTTACTTTTTCTGAATGCCCCTGTTATACTCAGTATCAACCCAATCCACCTACTGACCATGGAGACGAGGATATAGGATGGGATTTTGATATATGATAGTGATTGATATACTTTTGTTTTGTGATTTTGTGATAGAGATAGATGAATGTTTGTTTGTACTTTGATTTTATTCTATATTTTATTTTATATTTGCAGTTAGATAAATTTTAATTATTGTTATAAATGTTTAGTTTTGTACTTATTTCAAAATTTCATTACCCAATAAATTCTCTAATGATTTATATGTATAAAAATTTCATAATATTACAGACCAGTTAAAGTAAAACTTTTGAGAAGGAACTACAAAAATTTTGGAAAGATGAAAATGCCTAAAGTACTGAGGTATGATTTATATTTAGAATTTTTCTTTCCACCTGTATCATTCCATATTGAAAAATTTAAGTTTGGGGGAGGGAAGAAAAAGATTAACTATTATTTATTCTCAATTTAAATATTTTTAAAAATTATTAATATGATTTTTTGTAGTGAATTTAATTCAAATAACTATATTTTGTAGATATTTAAATATTATGGTAGATTTAAATGAATATTTTTGTAAGAAAAATTAATTTTGTAGATTAAGATATTAGTATAAGAGAATAAGGCTATAGTTAACTATTTAAAGCAAAGAAAACTATATTTTGAAATATTAAGAATCTTAGAAATTCATTTGAGAAGAAAAGATTGGAGCTCAATAACTATGAAATATTTATAAGGTAAAGAAATGCTTTGAGTTTCAAATTTAGGGAAAGAAAAGTGGAAGTATTAAGAGTCTGGAAATTCATTTGAGAAGAAAAGATTGGGGCTCAATGATGTAAAAACTTGAAATATTTATAAGGTAAAGGAATGCTTTGAGTTTCAAATTTAGGGAAAGAAAGGTGAAGTTCATTGAAGTATTAAGAATCTGGAAATTCATTTGAGAAGAAAAGATTGCGGCTCAATGATGTAAAGGCTATGTTTAAGAATCTGGGAATTCATTTGAGAAGAAAAGATTGGGGCTCAATGATGTAAAAACTATGAAATGCTTATAAGGTAAATGAATGCTTTGAGTTTCAAATTTAGGGAAAGAAAAGTGAAGTTCAAAATTTTTAAAGGCTATCTAGATATAGTAATCTTCATTTGAAAAAGAAAAAGAAAGGATTGACAAAAATCCCTAAAAAGAAAAGAAAAACATATAGGATTGAAAGCAATCCAAATGAAAAAATATATAAGTGAGGAGAAGCTTGAGGAGATGCCTAATCAAAAATTGGCTTCACTGGACCTACCTAAAGGGAATACTTAAACGGAATGCCTAATCAAAAATTGGCTTCACTTGGACCTACCTAAAGAGAAAACCTAAATACATTCCTAAACTTATATTTATGGAATAACATCTTTTACAAGTAATGTTCTCATGAAGTTCCTATCATTTGAATATTTTAAGTGACTTGATATTACAACATATAATCATTCTTGAAATGAATAGAAAACTATCTTAAACTTGATGACTAGATAGTCTTGTACCTACAGAGTTAATTTAATTACTTAAAATTTTTTTGAAAATCTCACTATGGTATTTACTTAAATCAAACTTATAGTATTTCTGAATAAAAACTTTACCACAGTAGATCATAATTTTTATGTAGTACTAAAATTACTTGAGGACAAGTAATAGTTAAGTTTTGGGGGATTTTGACTAAAGGAAAATATGTTAAGATTTTCATACCTATTTTACACTGATTTTGATGATATTGCACTTTAAAGAAAGGAATTTTTTATGTTTTGTTGCATGTATGTTGAATTATGGTCATTGGAGCAAAAAGATGCAAAAAAGTAGCGAATTTGGAGCAAAAAGGATCAAAATATGAAGATTTGATCTTGGGCGCCGATGGCGGGCTCGACACCGCCGATAGCGAGTTTTTCCCTAGAGCCCAAAATTAAATATTCTAGAAGGCCGCCGACGACGGCATCGAGGCCGCTAACGGCGAGCACGTCGGTTCTCTCAACAGATGCATTGAATGTGGACGATTTTGTATGGGACGCATGGGCAACTTTTGAAAACTCTTCTACAGATTTAAAAGAAACATTTTAGAGGCCAAAAAAGGGGGGTCAGCTGAGTCTTTGTTGTTTGTGGTGCCCATTAGAGTGTAGAGAGTGGTTAGTATTGTAAGAATTTCTTTGAGAGAATGTAAGAGTGGAAGGACAGTGAGAGATTTCTTCCTCCTTACTGCTTCAAACGAGAATTCTGTGTGCTGTAAAGAAAGGAAGAGATTCAGAGGAACTTTGAGGAGTTTGCTTAGGAAGGAATTAGAGATAAGTTGTATTTACTTATTGAAGTTTGTATGACTTTGCTTTTATATATAAATTCCAAGTTTTATTGTATCTTCTCCATGAGTTCTGAGTACTTTTCTTTGTCTTTCTCCTTGTCTTGAGATTTTGTGAAATGGTGATTTGAATTAGTTGTGCCATGAGAACGTTAAAGAAGTTGTGATGATATTTTCACTTTAATCTTAATTTACTTTCAATCTGGCTAATTGATTTGTTAAAATATGTTGAGTTTTACAAATAAAGTGAATGTTACATCCAAGGTTTAGGGAGGTTAAATTCCTTAAAAGTTGGGTGCAAATAAATAGGGAAATGAAAATTANGTATTGATTTTTTAAATCTTAGTTCGTAGCCTCTAATATTACTCTCTGTGGGATTGATATCCAGGACTCCATTAGAGCCCTGTATTACTTGAGCGATACGTGTACTTGCGTTGATAAATGTGACTTTGCAATTATTGAATATTTTATACACATATTTATCAAATTTATAATCATTGTCAAGTTTTCGGCGTCGTTGCCAGGGATTTAAATCTTCTAGCAGCAGTATCAAATTCTTGTATTTTTAAGCATATATAAAGTTGTTATCAGTTGGTATGTCATTCCATAGGGTATAATATCACTAACAAGAAAGTTCATAATGTCGACATAGCACGGAACACACCACTCATTAGTACTGAACAAATTTTCATCTGAAAAATGTTCATTAAGTTCTTTTTCAAAATAGAGTGGTTTTTCTAATTCAAGCCTGGACAAATGATCAACAATTTGATTTTCGGTCCCCTTTCTATCTATTATTTCAAAGTCAAATTCTTGCAAAAGAAGTGCCCATCTTATATGTCTAGGTTTAATATCATTCTTTTTCATTAAGTACTTAATAGCATAATGATCTGTATGCACTATACATTTAGTTCCAATTAAGTATGACCTAAATTTATCACAAGCATATACTATTGCTAATAACTCTTTTTAAGTTGTTGTATAATTAATTTGAGCTTCATTAAGAGTCTTACTAGCATAGTAAATTACTTTAAAAATTTCATCATATGTTTGTCCTAAAACAACACTAATAGCTTAATCACTAGCATCACACATCAATTAAAAAAGTTTTTCCCAATCTGATGAAACTATAATTGGTGTAGTGACTAATTTTTTTTTGTAATAACTCAAAAGCTCTTAGGCATTCTTCATCAAAACTGAAAATTGATCTTTCTCCAGTAAATGACATAAAGGCTTAGCAATTTTTGAGAAGTTTTCAATATATCGTATGTAGAATCCAAATTGTCCTAAAAAACTCCTAATTTCCCTTACATTGAGGTAAATTAGCGATCACTTGAATTTTAGCAGGATCTACTTCCATACCATTTTCTGATATTTGATGTCCTAATTCAATTCCTTCTGCCACCATAAATTGACATTTTTTTCCAATAAAGGACTAAATTTGTTTCTTCACAGCGTTTGAAAACTTTAGATAAACTTTCTAGACATGAGTCAAATGAAGTTTCAAACACTAAATCATCCATAAATACTTCAATCCCTTTTCTAATTAATCACAAAAAATTGTCATCATACATCTTTGAAATGTAGCAGGGGCATTACATAAACCAAAGGGCATTATCTTAAAAGAAAATTACCATAAGGACTAGTAAACATTATTTTATCTTGATCCTCAAGAGTTATTTGTATTTAGTGATAACCAGTATATCCATGCAGAAAATATTTATGCTCAGCTAGTCTATCCAGCATTTGATCTAGAAAGGGTAGTGGAAAATGATCTTTCTTTGTGACAAGATTTATTTTTCTTTAATCAATGCATATTCGCCATCCTGTGACTTGTCTAGTAGGTATTAATTCATTATGTTCATTTACATTCATAGTTACTTCTCCTTTCTTAGGAATACAGTGAATTCGACTAACCCATGCACTATCTGAAATAGGGTAGATAATTCCAGCATCCAACCACTTTAAAATTTCTTTCTTAACAACTTCTTTCATAATAGGATTCAATCTCCATTGAGGATCAACCTTGGGTTTGCAGTTCTCTTACATATGAGTTATATGCATACAAATTGAAGGACTGATTCCTTTAACATCAGCTATTATCCATCCAAAGGCTTTCTTAAATTTTTTCAAAATTTTCATCAATCTTTCTTCTTCTTCCATCGTTAATTTTGAGGAAATTATAACTGGTAAAGTAGAGGAAAAACCTAAAAAGGCATACTTCAAATGTTCAGGAAGTAACTTCAACTTAAGTTTAGGAGGTTTTTCTATTGAAGGACAAAATGATTTATCTTTTTATATGGTGTCCAAAACTTTGAAACTTTCTCAAACATAGTCTGAATCTTCCTTATAAAGATCTTCACATTGATCTAACTCCTCTTCTTGCTCGTTTTTCAAATCTTTGACTTCAGATTTTTCTTCATAATTAGTTTTGAAATGGCATTCACTCAGATATTTTATAACATTCATTCTATAGCATTCATCATCTCTACCTTTTGCAGGATATTTCATTGATATTGAAATATTGAAAGTAACTGCTTGATCATTGTCGCACATTGTTAATTCCCCCTTCTGCACATCTATCATTGATCTTCCTGTGGCTAGGAAAGGTCTCCCCAAAATGATAGGTATCTCTTTATCTTCCTCCATATCCAACACAATGAAATCAACAGGAATGATAAATTGATCCACTTTCACTAGGACATCTTCTTTAACTCCTTTAGGGTACATTATTGATTGATATCCTAACTACAGAGTTACAGTAATAGGGGTTATTTCTTTTAATCCCAATCTTTTAAATATTGTTAATGAAAAATTGTTTATTCTTACACCTAAATCACGTAAAGTTTTTCCATAAAATCTGTCTCCTATTGCACATGAAATAGTAAAGCTACCAGGATCTTTAATTTTTTCAGGAAGCTTTTTCTAAATTATAACACTGCACTCCTCACTAAGTGCAACAGTCTCATTATCTTCAATCTTCCTTTTCTTATTGAGAATATCCTTCATAAACTTTACATAGCTTGACATTTGTTCTAAGGCTTCAACAAATAGAATATTAATTATAGGCTTCTTAAAAATTTCAAAAAATTTTGAAAAATGCTTATCCAACTTCTGTTAACGAAGCTCCAAGGAAATGGAGGTGGTGATTTTTCCAAGTTAATTTTTAGTTGAGAAATATGTTTTTATGAACCTTTTGGAGCATCCTTTTTTGATTCTTCAATTTCTTCTCTCTCTACTTCAATTTCTTTTTGAATCCTGCCTTCCAACTCTCTTCCGCTTCTAAGTTGAATGACTTTTACTTGCTCTTTATTCTAGTCTTTTGGATTTATTTCAGCATTACTAAGAAGTGTTCCTTTGG
The DNA here is from genome assembly GCA_002079205.1 of Phalaenopsis hybrid cultivar. Lineage (NCBI taxonomy): Eukaryota > Viridiplantae > Streptophyta > Magnoliopsida > Asparagales > Orchidaceae > Phalaenopsis > Phalaenopsis hybrid cultivar. Next base: position 46,659 of record JXCR01137729.1, on the reverse strand, counting down.
ATCTTTTACTTAATAAATTTGTGATATGTCCAAGTTGATTCTCAATATTTCTAATTGTAACTCCTTGACATTGTAATTGATTTCCCATTTGTAACACCACTTCTTCTATAAATAATTTCTCATTAAATTGTAGATTACTATTGAAACCCGGAGGATAGGTAGTTCTATTATTATTATTCCTTTGGTTGTTCCAATTTCCCAATGAGTTTACTTGGTTGTTCCCCCATTACTGGTTACTACCATCTGAAGTATTATTCCAATTAAAATTAGGATGGTTCTTCCAACATGGGTTATAATAATTTGAATATGGGTTACTTGGCTTGTTATTTATGACATTCAAAGTTTCTAATGATGCTTGAGAATATACCATTTGACCTAATGAATTCTCTTCAACCATATTCAAAGTTTCTAATGATATTTGAGAATCTACCATTTGACATAATGAATTCTCTTCAATCATGAAAATTGAAATGATGCTGCTTGAGAATCTGTCATCGGCCTAATGAATTCTCTTCAATCATGGAAATTGGTTAGAAAAATTCATTCCAAATTGGTCTAACTTCCTTAAAATTGCAGCAACTTGATTTGCTAATATAGTAAATGCATCAGATTCATGAATATTGGCTATTTTTTTAAGATTTACCCTCTTAGAAGGCCATTGAAAAATATTGGTAGCCATTTCTTTAATTAAAGCATAAGCATCATGATATGGTTTTAACATCAATGAATCACCGACAGCGGCATTGATAATAGATGTTAGAGACCCAGCTAATCCATTATAAAAAGTTTGAATTATTAACCAATCTGGTATAGCATGGTGTAGACACTTTCTAAGGAGATCTTTAAATCGTTCCCATGCTTCATGAATAGATTCTCCTTCAAACAGATTAAAAGATGTATTATCATTTCTAAGCTTTGTAGTTTTTTATGATGGAAAATATTTAACAAGGAATTTTTGTGCTAAATCACCTCAATTTCTGATAGATCCAGGTGCTAACGAGTGCAACCATATCTTAGGTTTATCTCTCAATGAGAAAGGAAATAATCTAAGTCTTATGACATCATCTGATACACCATCATATTTAAATGTAGCGTACAATTCTAGAAAATTGGCAATATGTAAATTTGGATCTTCAGTTGGTGATCCCCCAAACTAATTATTTGATACCATTTGAATAATTGTAGGTTTAAGCTCAAATGAATTAGCCACCATAGTAGGTTTTTGAATACTACAATGAAGTTCATCTACCGTAGGGTTGGCATAATCTCTTAATGGTCTAAATTTTTGTTGAATTACAGCATTTTGGTTATTTTGATATGCCATTTCGATGATTTTTTTAGATTTTTCAAAATTATTAATATTTTTTGCTTTTTCAGATTTTCTTAACGGTTCTTTCTAATTCAGAATCGTAGGGCACTAGTCCTTCAGAACCTGAACTATGCATACACTAATAATAAAATAAAATAAAACATGCAAAAATACTTTATAAATTAAATACAATAATAAGATATTCCTACAATAACTCTTAAAGTTTAAATAAGACTTTCAAAAATAGAAATTTGCTTTCAATCAATCCCCAACAATGGCGCCAAAAACTTGATCCCAACTATTTATATCAACAGTATAACAATGTATTTGATTATATTTTTCACTTATCTTTACTTACTTTGCAAGAATATTAAAAACTTGATCATGAGAAAATAAGAATTTAACTTTTTAACTTAATATATGTCGGCACTATTTTTGGTGCGGGGTTTGCCCGTAGGAAGCTGTCGGTCATCAGAATTGAAATCCCGTTGCCCGCTTCGGAAGGACGTTTAAAAAAAATTTTNCGCCTTTTGGCCCCCGCCGCTCTCCGACTGTCGCTGTCTCTGCCCTTGGGCTGCCACCGTCTAAGTTCATCGTCGTCCGACAGCCGCCGTCTCATGCCGCTGTCGCCCACTCTCTAGCATGGGTTCACCTGTGCACAGAACGTTGCAAACTGAGAAATTCTGAAACCCTTTTCAGCTTGTGGGACAAGAGGTTGTGCCTGTAATCGCTAACTCATAATGAAACATTTCAACTGGGTAATGCCCAGTGGTTTTTTCTCTTTTTAGGTTTTCCACGTAAAAAATTCATGGTGTCATCACAATTTCCTTACTTCTTTCTGAGTGTGTGGTGGATTTTCGTACTACACTAATACAAAAATCCTTTATTCTGCTGTTGCGAATCTCCTATCACGCATCAGATCTAAAGGCTGGGCAAATTTGTGTTATTATAAATGTAAAAGAATTTACATATTTTGTATGGCGAAAGTTATGGAAAGGTTGCTTCAAAGAGGGTTCTTGGTAATATTAATATATATAAAAGAACCTTATTTTAATAAACAACAGTGCTTGCACGGCATCATGCCATCATGTTCATAAATTATTTTATTTAATTTACCAGCCAGCCTATAAAAAACCTTTATTAATTAACATTTGCAATAAAAATAAATTAATGTTACCTAAAAGAAATTGGTATACAACTATATATAATTTCAGTGAAATTTAGTGTGAAACAACGCAAATCCAGAAGAAGAACAGAAATTTAACGAAGTACAACAAAGATGCCTATATTCTCGAGCGGCGAATTTCACTATTTTAGAGGAGTTGCATTCCCATAGAGTTACACATCTATTTATAAATAAAACTCACAGATAAATTTACAAACACACCCTCACTCCCCCCAACCCACTAACCCAAGAGACACCTCTTCACACCAAGAGACACACATCTTCATTTCAGTAGACACACCTTTCCAAATCCAAGAGACTCCAAATTCCTGATATATGAACCATACCTAACAATATAATTACAGTTGAATCATATTTGTTATTTTTCCTCCAAAATGTATTGGTCCAAAAAGGCAGATTAAATAACAATGTTTATAGTCGGGTTTGAAAATTCTTCATTATTTGAAAATAAGAAATATTTTCACTGATGGGAACAAAAGAAATGCCAACCAAATGAAATGACAATATGAAATGTAAACATTCCATCCTATATTTAAATAATGGGAAATTGTTTACAATTTTCTTACTTGAAGAAGCCCGTTCAACTATTATTGTAGCAATTCATAATATCAATATAAGTTTCACAAGTAAAGATGCAACTACATAAATATTATTCCTTTTAGTGGCCATCATTTTTTTTTTCTTGCAAGTTCTACAATTCCTTTCAACCTTGAAAATGCATCATTAGATCTCATGTCACTTAGAAAATTTTCAAATTGACTATCTAATAATATATGATCAAGATTTAAGAAATAATGCGGAAAACATTCAGCGAAACATTTCAAATGTAGGGAGTCTTGAATGCCCAAACTGCATCATCTTGTCTCAGGGATCGATCATTTTTATTGGAATTAATAGTTTTTTCAAGGATTCTTTTTATTTCCCTATTTGATGCTTCATTTAGTCCACTAGTTTGAGGGTGATAGACATTGGAAAATTTACGTTTAATTATATATATGTATATATATATAT